>APFE030612462.1:6277-37853 GCA_000404065.3 Pinus taeda | reverse complement strand
ATAGACCTGGGGTCTTAATTGTTTCAACTTTATTTTGTTGGAAAACCAAACATTCCACCACAAACTTTTGAATATCCAATTTAAGGCCATCCCAAAAAAATTCCTTCTTAAACATGTGGTAAGTTTTTAAAAATCCTGTGTGCCCTCCTAAGGGAGAAGTGTGCAATTCCATAAGAATCATTCGTTTGAGTTGGGAATTCTTACATAGGTATAAGTGATCTTTGTACCACAACGAATCATTTTTCGAGCTAAATGTATCAGATGTATTGGGATCTTTTTGTAACTTTTGAATGAGTGCCCACACTTCTTTGTCATTCTTCCATTCATCCCTCGCTTCGTTTATCCAATCTGGATGGATAATAGAAATGGCGCACAACAATGCTTCCACGTCCTCATCCTTTCTTGAGAGTGCATCTGCCACAACATTTTGCTTCCCTTTTTTGTAGATGATTTCAAAGTCATAACCCAACATCTTTGTGACCCATTTTTGCTGCTCTTCTGATCCGGATTTAAACAGGAATGCAACAAATTACAGAGATAACCATAAACACAAAGATGTAGCAGAAATAATACTTCATTTCATTAATGTAAAACACTGAAATATGCTTACAAACATCAATGGAAATAGACCAGCTAGGGTGATGGTAGCTTATCTCTGAGAAGAGATGTGGCGGCTACATGCCTCTGAACTGTGTTACAATGAGGGTCGAAGGCCTATTTATTGTTGAGAAACAATGGAAAACCCTCCACATCCAAAAACCTAACCCTAGAAGATGAAACACCAAATTGTGGGCCCCATTTGGGTAAATTGGTACATCAACTTCCTGAGGTCGTAACGTTGGCATACGATCTCCGTTTGACACGTACAATATCTCGTTAGAAAGTTCTATATGAGAAAAATGTCGTTTAGGGCCTCAAAATGGCTTTGGAAGTTCACGACCTGAAAAATTGCTGAAAGTAGTAAACTGTGTTACAATTAAGGAAACTGAAAAGCTGAAAGAAATAACGGTGCGGGTCCAAGTGGACTTGGCAGGTGGCCACCAATATCCACCTGGATCATCTTCAAGGGCTAATATTTGTTCAAAAAAGTATTTAAGACTATCATGATCCATTTTACCTTGAAGTGTCTTTCCATTAGGTAGGGTCGCCATTTATTAAGTGCATGTAGTATTCCCAACATTTCCTTCTCATAAATAGCTTTGTGTAAATACTTTCCTTTGATTGGACAACTTTCGAAAGTAATGGGTCTTTCATCTTGCATTAAAACATAACCAATTCCATTTCTTGAAGCATCACATTCCATAATAAAGGTTTTTGTGAAGTTCGACGTAACTAAGACTAGTGCTTGGCACATTGCCTCTTTAAGATGTTCGAAGGCCTTTGTTTCTTCTAGAGTCCATGAAAATGCATCTTTCTTCAATAATGTTGTTAGAGATGCTGTTATTCTCCCATAATTCTTAACAAACTTGTGATAATACCTTGTCAACCTGAGAAACCCTCGCAGATGCTTCATGGATGTTGGTATTTCCCGTTCCTTAATGGATTTACTTTTGCTAGGGTCTACCTTAACATCGTCATGTGATATAGTATGACCTAGATATTCCACTTCTTGTACTCCAATGAAACATTAGGAGCTTTTTTCATATAATTGTTTCTCCTCCAATAGTTTGAGCACCTTGTCAACATGTTGAACATGATCCTTCCAAGACTTGTTGTAGATTAATATATCATCAAAAAATAATAACACAAATTTTCTAAGGAGGGGTTTGAAAATGGAATTAATCAAAGCTTGAAATGTAGAAGGTGCATAAGTAAGGCCAAAAGGCATGACCAAAAACTCATAATGACCCTCATGAGTTCTAAATGTTGTTTTTAGAATGTCCTCAGTCTTCATTCTGATTTGATGATATCCTGAACAAAGATCCAACTTGGTGAAGTAAATTGATCCATGCAATTCATCCAATAATTCATCAATGACGAGAATGGGAAATTTATCTTTAATAGTGAGCTTGTTGAGCTCCCTATAATTCGGACACATGCGTCATGATCCATCCTTCTTGTGCACCAATACTACTGGAGCAGAGAAATAACTTTGAATAGGTTGAATTATACCAACCTCCAACATATCTGCATCCATATGTTCAATTTCACTCTTTTGGGCCTAGAGATATCTGTACCACCTAATGTTTGGAGGAACACTTCCTGGAATCAAATGAGTAGCATGATCACGATCACGAAGAGGTGGGAGGCCTTTGGGAGTCTCAAATACCTTGGAATGATTGTCCAAGACTTTTTGGAGATTTGGAGAATTAGATGATTTCGATGTGGGAACCTCTAGCGAACATAATTGTGCAATTACGCCTCGTTGTTCCTTCTTTAGAAGCTTTGTCATATTGTTAGAGTTGATTATCTTTCTCAGTTTTCCTGCAATACCCCTTAATTCAACTTCCTTTCCTTTCACATAAAATTTCATGAAAATTTCTTGAAAATTAAAAGCTATTGTACCCAAGGATTGTAGCCATTGGACTCCTAGTACAACATCGGCACCACCCATTGGAATGGAAAGCATTGGGCTATTCAATACATATACTCCCATGGATAGCTTGATATTATGGCACTTTCTAGAGAAATTTATGGTTCGTCCACTTGCAACCATCACTTGACACTCTGGTGCTAGATATAGGAAGCAATTCAATTCCTTGGCTATCTTACAATGAATAAAATTATGGGTACTACCCGAATCAATGAACACTATTACCTTTTTCTTCTTGATATGTCCTTCTATCTTGATAGTTTGAGGAGTGGTAATTTCGGCCAATGCATTACAAGATATTGTCGGATTAATTTCTTGATGCTCAATGTGATCTCTCACTTCATGAACCTCTTTCTTCTTGATATGTCCTTCTATCTTGAGAGTTTGAGGAGTGGTAATTCTTGCCAATGCTTTACAAGATATGGTTGGATTCATTTCTTCTTTCTTTGGGGTTTTTTCCTGGTGTATATCCTCTTCTTTTGACGTTTCTTGTTCCTTTTCTTCGTCCTCTTCACAATCTATGTAGAATAATTTCTTCTCAGCACACTTATGACCTTTAGTGTATTTTCTATCACAATTATAACAAAGCCATTTGCTCTTTTTTATTCCAATTGTTGTGGTGTCAACCTTGTAGGTTGTAGAAGGCTAGGGGAAACAACACTTCCATCTTTATAGTTGTGAGTGGTAGGCTTCCTGGTTGCCATAATTTTTCTTTCCATTTTTCTTGCCAACCTAAACACATTCTCCAATGAATCAGGTTCCCAAAGGAGAACCTCATGTTGGATGTTATCCTTTAAAGTCCCTATGAACACATCAATCCTACACTCCTCTGGAATATATTTACCCTTATGTTCAATTTTGGAAGTCCTCAATGTGCTCCATCATTGAACCCTTTTGTTTGAGATTTATCAATTGGCTAAAAAAGATGTTGCTTTTTGTATCCTCATAATGTGTTATCATTTCTTCCGTAAAAATTGCCTAAGTGACAATTTGTTTACGAGATAAAAGCCATCAATACCATACAAATTGATTTGGTTCCAAATATAAAGTTGCAATATGTACCTTTTGTGTGTTTTTCACATTATGGAGATCGAAAAATTGCTCCATTTGTAGTATCCATGTTCTGGGATCCTTGCCATCAAACTTCCTCATAGTGATCTTTGGAACATGGTGGGTATTCAATCCAATGTTAGAGTCTATGAAATCATGATTAACATTTACTTTTTTCTAATCATGAGTTTCCTTTACTACCTTTTCTCCCTGTTGACATGGCGAATTTTCTCTATACCAACAAGGGGAACTAACTTGATCATAGACCCCAATTAGACTTGCTTTCATTTGGAATGGCCAACGGGTTTTAAGGGACCCTGTAAACTGTTAAATGTGTTGAAAGATTAATTTGACATGGCAATGAGTTAAAGTCTCTGGAATAAAACAGATTACTCAGAGAGGTGAAAGAATAAACTTTTAGGGGACCCATTCAAAATTGCTACCAAGGCAAGTTTTAATAGGGTGATGGTTGTGGCCACAACAAATGGTGAACTGTTGGGCGAACCAATTATCTCAATTTCCAAATAAACCATGAATCAATAGAATATCAGGGTGTTAAGATAGACTTGAAATGCAAGTTGTATAGATGGACAGGCATGGGTTCCACTTCTACATTAATTTCTATAGGGGGGATAAAGACAAATGGCTTCTACCTATTGGCAGGGTTTTGACAACCATTCTCCAATGGTAATATTATGGGATTTATTGACCTTCCTTTACTTGTTTCCTACTTTCAAAAATCCTTTCGGGGCCATCACTGGTCTGTCAATACTTGATTAGGTGTGTACCTCAGCTCTTTATTGCTCATCAAGCTTGACGTGGATATGTTTATCTGCACTTTATATAAGAATTTCAGTGCTATATTTTCATATGATTGAATGGGGCGCAGTCATGGATCATGCCATATTTTTAAACCACTTAAGCGAGGTTGGGTTACTGTATCAACAGGTACTCTGAGCCGAGCAACAGTCCTACTCTAACTGGCTTCCCAAACAACCTGTCCTTCCAAATTGGCACAAGGACTTGACATTTCATTTTATTTTAAATAAGTCCTTCCAGTTTCAGGCACAAGGACTAGAGCACAATTGGATTTTCCACAGGGTATATGACAGTGAGTTTAGCCCATGAAAGGAGGTTTACTTGTAGATGACAGGTATTGGAAAACTTAGTGTGGTTGATGGGACCAATGGAGAATGACTGCGAACCTTATAAGCAAGTATATACTAGGTCTGAGTGGGATTTTAAAATGCAGCGTTCCTCCATGCCAGTCCAGCTATAGTGACATTTTTTTTTATAAATATGCCCCTACATGCTCTAGGTATCCAGGTTATCAACAGATCCTACCTAGTTCCCAATAGATGCTAATGAATGGCTTTGGTTTGAATTCCACAACTGATTTTCAAGTTCTCATGGGTTGATTAAAAATTTGTTTGATTTGCAAGGTAACGATGGATTTAGAATCAGCAGACTCATCATCAAGTTAATGAGGAAGACAAAAGTTGAATGTGACGAATGGGGGCAATTTGAAAAAGGTAAAAATGAGATTGGAGGACCAAAATCAGTTGGTTGAAAAGGACTACAATTCAAAACAGAAGGGAAAATAAACTTTGCAGAAAAACCAGAGAGGAAAAGACAGAAATGTAACCAAACTAACAACAAAAGTAAAATGAATTCTAACCTACTCAGGAGGTAACCACCATGTGGTGGCTACTGGAAGTATCTCTTAAGAGGTTGGTCATTAACAGGGATTTTCTCAATGTCTCCCTGTAAAGTTTTCGATCTGTAAGTTCCCTGACCAATTTTTTCCTCAACTTGGAACGAGCTTAGCCATAAGTGTTGAAGTTTCGTGTGCTTACCCTTTGGGGTGACCCTATCAACCCAGAGGAATTTGTTAGAGTGTTGTGCCACTTCCTCTGGTTGTTGGTGAGAGATGCATGGATTACACGAATGAGGTTATTATTTGAGGACTCTGCAACTCCATTTCCCTTGGGGTACTAGCTTAATGCATGCCTTATGCGAATTGATTTATCGATAGCAAATTCGGTCAACTTTAGTTATTAGAAATAAGAAGCATTATCAAACATGAAAACGTTAGGGATGCCAAACCTGTTGACGATAAATTTCTCCATGAAAGATATTACCTCATCTTTACTCTCATTCATAGGCCTGTCATGCTCTTTTTCCTTAATGAGTGAACTTTTGAATGTCCTCTCGCAATGCAAGAGCTCAAGGATCTACTCATCACCTTCGAATGCTTGCCAATTTGAGATGTTATCAGGTACAGAAGGTCTAAAAATCAATTCAACATAACATTTATTCTTCTTTAATCTAAAATTACGCAAAAGTTTTGCAGCCATACCAGCCATTAGGTCGGCATCTTGGTTTTTCTCTCGAGGTATGTATGTGATATTAAAAGAATCAAGACTGTCAATTAAGCTCCATACCTCATGCTGGTACCTTACCAGGTGTGGCACATTGCAGTGTATCCTTTTCCTTACCTAGTCCATAATTATCTGTGAATCACCAAAAACTTTAAAATTTTTTACCTTCAGATCAATGGATTTTTTTAGGCCCTGTAGCAAGCCTTCGTATTTTGCCATGTTGTTGGTGCGCGCGAGCTCCAACCAGTTGGCCATCATATGTTGGTTCCCTTGTGGGTCAATAAGAATGGTCCCAACACCTGCACCTTCAAGGCAGTTAGAGCCATTAAAATAGAGCGTCTAAAATATAGAGTCTAATGTTACATCAACTGAATTGCTTCCTACGAGACTAGTTCTATCATCTACTATATTACAGGGTGGTTCGTTAGTTAGACTGCGGGGGAGAGCTTCCAACCATGTGTTTATTGCAGTTTCTTCAATTGTTTCTGCATGGAATTCTCCAAAATAGGTATCCGTGGCACAAACATTGAAACTATAATTCCCAAGGATAGAGTTGGTAAACATTACAAGTTCATTGGGGCCATTTAATTCCATCACCACATACTTCATGTATCTTTCATGATCAACTCTCAGTATATCACCCTTTCCCTTATGAGGCAACAAGAGATGGGACTAATCAGTTGAGAAATATCCATTGAGTTTTGCTGACTAGTCCCTGCTAAGTAGCATTCCATAAGCCTTGGGTATATTGACTACCACTATATCAATGACTTATATGTATTATGGTTTAGCAACCATCTGAATCAACACATCTTTCAGTTCCTCAATTACTTTCACATTTTTAGGTCTAATTACATAATTCGAGTCCCAGTTTTCTCGAGTATCACATGCAGCCTTTTAGCAACAACGTAAGGCATCATAGTGGACGAGGCACCGGAATCTACTAAGCAATTGTGTACGTTCATGTTGAGGATTTCAAATGTGATAAGGAAAGGTGGAGTCATGGATTTTGATTTTTTACCTATCATGGTTGCACTGACATCTTGGGGGTTTCGATTCATTTTTGACAGAGTGGCTTCCATAGCTAATGTCATTTGTGCTGTAGTGGAGGTGTTGATAGGTTTGAACACCGACTTCTTGGTTTGGCTGCTTGGGATGGTGGGAATTTTGTAGTTCCGCTCATTCATAGCTTTCAAGAGAAAATCTCTTTGCCACGTTAATTTTAGCAAATCAAAGTATGTGATATTAGCCCTAGATTTCTTAAGATCATCCACAATGTTGTAATCAATGTTATAAACAGGGTAGGGCAGAGTAAACATACCGGCATTGTCATTCTTAGGTGGGGGTTTACCATTTTGAGTCACCTTCGTTGTTGTTGGAGATGTATTCTCTTTTTTTGGAAAGTTTGCAACATGAGTATTCTTGGATTCACTACTATATCTACCCTTCTTGACAGGGACTTTGGGAGCAGATGCCTTCACAGGGTGAACATCTTTCTTGGTCTGGTCTACATGCTTCATCACACCCACAAGTGGCCCCTTACTTCATGTATGGATTTCATTAGTGTGGATTTCTACCATACTGTCTCCTTGGTCATCATCGTTCTCATTTGTATAGAAATCCCACAGTTCGTTGATTTGAGATTCTTCGTCCATGGGCTCTTCTACTTGGTATTCTACCTCATTTTCTTGTTCTGGCTCCAGCTCCACTATAAGTTCTTCTTTATTAAGGAGCGATCCAATAAGATCTAGCTCTTCCATATTTAGATTCCCTTCATTAGGTGGAGCAAGCAACGCAAGTTGACCATGACCACCTTCTGTCTTCTTGCGAAAGAAAGGTTTGAAGGGTTTTCTGTTGTTATACTTTCCTCCACTCTCTCCAGAATTCCTTTTCATATCTATGAATGTGTTTGTCAATTTCTTTGTTGGAGATAACATTTTGCATGTAGCCTAATGATGAAGGTGAGACCCATTCCACACCTTGTGGAGATAATACTCACCTAGCAGCTGCAAAAAGTTTCCATGTGCCCCTCTCATATGTCACAAACACTAGCACTTCAACAGTTTCAGTCTCTTTGACCTTTTCATGTCCTGAAGGTCCACTCTTCATGAGTCATTGATGAAAAGACTTGAGGGCCTTTGAAAATCTCATGAGAAATGAAAGTCTCCCATGGCATGTTAAGAAGGTTCAGCTAATGTAGAATAATGATTTTAATCAAGGAGTAGTAGTAAATGCTATTCAACTGCTAGGGATATGGTTTCTTCTTTACAATAAATGCCATCTTCTGAATGTTTCTAAACATGAAGCAGGTGATATTCACCATTCTCACCCTAGTGAAATGAATCAACAATCTAATTTGGTAGGCATACAATCGAGAGAACCTACCTTCACAGGTAAAGTACTTGATGATGATTTTCATCAATGGAGCAAACCTATCCTCCAAAAACTTGAAGGGGAATACTCTCTTGAGTTTGTCTTGTTATCTAGCCTTGATGTAAGTCTCACAGTACTCCCTATCAATATCCTCACCTTTGTTCCATTTCTCTCCCACATCTGGAATACCTGTAGCCTCTAAGATAACAACTGGTGATAAGGTGAATGTGATTCCAGCAAGGTTTACTTCATTGTTGTCCAAATGTGTCACAAAAAATCTTGCTAACTCATGATGAAATTTAACCCTTTCTACCATTTCACAAAAACCAAAGCATGACTGGTGTTTAAAACAAGAAATGGCAAGTAGGTATGCTTGGAAATCTCTCAAATTGTTAGGCTCCTCTCTGATAACCCTTCCTCCTTTATGAGGCTTCCTATGCTGTATGTTTCTCTCTCTAGAACTGTCACTAAGGGTGTCTTCTTCAAGCTCATATTCACTGTCTCTTTCCATTGTTTTTATTGCTGTGATCACTTGTGGTGAATGAAGAGATAGGGTGGATGAAAGATGAGTATGAATAGATTTTATGGATGAGTAAGTGAGAGTGAATGGGAGTGTGAATGAGATTTAGGGAGTGAGTTGGGTTCGGGAATAGTGTAGGGTTTAGGGATGTATGTAGGAGTAAGTATGTAGGGTTTTGGGGAGAATATATGAGGGAATGAGGTTTAGAGAATAATAGCAAATGGATGAGATAGGAAAACATATGAGAAAGTGAGCTTGTTAATTTTTATAAGACAGTTTGGCTGAATGCTAGGGTTTTAACTTTATTAGTGAAACAATCACCAAGACTTGAAAAACCCTTTTCAACAAGAAATATTTGATTTACTTACTTGTAAAGAGGTAATTTGAGAGATTTGAAGAAAATTGAGAGATTTTGGAGCGTTTTGGGGCTTGGCTGCTAGGTGTGCAACCCTCACCCAGGTGCGCAGCTTTGGCCAGGTGCATAGCACCCATTCAATTTTTCACTCAGGAAGTCACCCAGGTGCATAGCACCGACCTCTGGTGTGCAACATCGATTTGATCTTGTCAAAAACCCACTTTGTAATGTCTATTTACCTTTTTCAAATACTCTGTTTTTCTAATATTTGACTTTTTGCTTGGATAGGTTAATTGATGCTCAATTTCTTTGACTTTTTGCAGTGGCATGTACTTTCGTAATATCACCAGGTGACCAGGAGAAACATGGAACCATTTATTACATATAGGATCAATAAAATAACATGAAACTTACAAATAATATACCAATGCTCTGTTTTCACCTCAAAACTAGTTTTGAGGTGAAAAATTTATTAAGCTTACAAATTAAGAGATTAAAAATTTTCTGATCAATATTGTCAGCCTCATGTGTCTGTTGATCATTATTAATCAATAGTCACTGAAATTTGACCATGGTAAAACCCTAATACCTAATGAAGCTGAAACCCTAAGACCTAAGACCTAATTGATGAAATAAACTGAAAATAAGTATGAATCCTTATCACATTTGAAATCCTCAACATGAACGTACACAATTGCTTAGTAGATTCTGGTGCCTCGTCCACTATGATGCCTTACGCTGTTGCTAAAAGGCTGCATGTGATACCCGAGAAAACTGGGACTCAAATTATGTAATTAGACCTAAAAATGTGAAAGTAATTGAGGAACTGAAAGATGTGTTGATTCAGATGGTTGCTAAACCATAATACATACAAGTCATTGATATAGTGGTATTAGGGTTTGACCATGGTCAAATTTCAGTGACGTTGGAGCCACATTTCAGCATGCAATGGACATCGCTTTTTCCAACGAAAATGATGTATTTCTGATTGTATATTTAGATTATTTGACAGTGTTTTCAGGTTCAAATGAGGAGCATTTTCACCATTTGAGGATTGTGTTTCAACGATGTAGGAAATTTGGGATATCACTCAATCTAAAGAAAAGTCTCTTTGCCATGGATGAAGGGAAGCTGCTTGGCCATATTATCTCAAAGGAAGGAATCTACATCGATCCTTCTAGGGTAGAAGCAATTCAACAGATAGATTTTCCCAGGAACAAGAAAGAGATACAAGCTTTTAACAGTAAGATGAATTTCCTACAAATATTTGTACCCAATCTAGTTGAGCATTTGAGAGAAATAGCTAATATGTTAAAGAAGGACAACATGTTAAAATGGATGGAGGATTGAAAATGAGGGAAAAACTGAAATGAACCCTACCATCAGTTGATCCATGACCTAATAGAATGGAACTCATTAGAATGGGACACCTAGTATGAAATGCAAAAGAGTAATTTTGATCACTGATGGCAGTGTGAAGACACCGACACTAACATTTGCTCGAATGGGGATGGTAGGTCCTTGGAGGTGCCAAGAACCATATATCTATGGGAACAAGTAGACTAGTGCTTCATCCATTGGCAAATATGGTAAGGATACTTCAAAAACTGAAATTGACACTATAAAAACTGACTCAAGACTCAAAGACTGAATCTAACACACAAACTAATACAAATCAATTCAACTTTATATCCTTCACCTCGGGCCCCAAGCTGAAATGACTGTGTACCTTTTGAACACTTGCAATGAAAAGGAAAATGGTATATACAATGAGCACTTCATGATTTTAGAAATCACTTTAGAAGAAGTACCACTTCAGGAGCCTACCATTGACTGGTCCTCTTGAACAAACTTGTCCATCCATCTCTTTGAGCAGAAATGCAATTTTTCCTCTATATACAGTAATCTTGTAGGGTCCTTTCCATAAGTTTTCAAACTGATCTTGGTTGCCCTTATCTTCATTCCTAGCATCCCACCACAACACTACATCCTCAAGATGGAATTTATCTGCTTTTGTTTTCCGGTCATAGATCCTTTTGATCTTCTCCTGCAATCTGAAGGTGTTTTGGAAAACTTCCTCCCTTGTCTACTATAAATGGATCATCTGATTGATTCTTCGCTGAAAAGAATCTTTGCCATTACCAACCTTCTGTAAAAGTTTCACAACCGGAACTGCAAGAGATGTCGGAAAGACTGTGTCAATGTCGTAAACTATTTCGAATGGAGACATACCTAAGGACTTATTTTGGCTCACCCTGTCATCCCGTAAGGCATTAAATAACTTTTTATGCCATCCTTTCTTATTTGTTTCTAGCAGTTTCTTGATGATGTTCACCAATGTCTTATTGGATGATTCAGGCAAACCATTACCTTGGGGATAATATGCTTTACAATGACCTAAGGTAATCTTATACTTGCTGCAAAAATCAATCATCTTCTTGGATTTGAATGCAGCTGCATTATCTATGATTATTTTACTAGGACAACCAAAACGAGATAAAATATTTGATTACAAAAATTGAATGATTACCGTGTCTGTTGTCTGTCTGGTCGGGATTGCTTCAATCCATTTGGTAAAATAGTCGGTTGTTGTTAAGATCCACTTGTGTTGAGCCAACAATGTTGGATGGATTTCCCCAATAAAATTGAGTCCCCACTATTGAAAGGGTGCATTGACTTCAATCGGTTTTAGAGGAAGAGGCAACATTTTTCTTTTACCCTGAACGACCTGACATTCATGATAGCTCATGACTGTTTTGTAAACATCTGAAAATAAGGTTGTCCAGTAATAACCTACTCTCAGTATTTTGTTTGCCGTTGTCTTCCAGGACAAGTGACCACCACAATCACCCTTGTGAAAGTCACTCATCACCTGTTGTGCTTCATCTTCAATTAAACAGTTTAGCAAAACACCTACTGGATCCTTCCAATAAAGGGCATTATTCAAAACGCAGAATTTAGCAACTTTAAGTTTGAGAGATCTACCTTTGTTCTTTGTCATCCCTGAAGGTGGTGAGAGGTACTGAAGTACATACACAATATCTGAATACCATGATGATTGAAAGAACATTTCAGACACTTGAATCAGGGAGCTTTCTTCTTCATCTTTGGACATGGCTACAATAACATTTATATCTAAAGCATGCAAATTTGATTCTGCCATTAGCCTCATTAGGCCTTATCCTTTGATAAGCTTTGTAGGCTTGATTTCTAGATCGTATTCTAACATTGCTGCAATCCATTTCCCCTGCCTTCCTTCTGGATCGGTTTGTACCAACACATCCTTAACTGCTGCGTTAAGAACATATGCTAAGATGTGTGAGTGTAGAATATACACTCTGAATTATTTCAAAGCTTTGATAAGGGCGAGAACTTGTTTCTCAATTATGTTGTACCGCAAAGTAGCATCTCTAATGTTCCTGCTGAAAGATGCAATGGGATTTTCTAGTTGTTCTCTCTTTTGCATTAAAACTGCTGCCATGGTATGCTCAAATGCAAATCAGAATAAAATGAAATCTTGTGTATAATTGGGACTAATCAAAACTGGGGGTGTAGATAAATCATACTTTACTAGATTAAATGACTTCATAGCATCCTCCATCCATTTTAACATGTTGTCCTTCTTTAACATATTAGCTATTTCTCTCAAATGCTCAACTAGATTGGGTACAAATATTTGTAGGAAATTCATCTTACTGTTAAAAGCTTGTATCTCTTTCTTGTTCCTGGGAAAATCTATCTGTTGAATTGCTTCTACCCTAGAAGGATCGATGTAGATTCCTTCCTTTGAGATAATATGGCCAAGCAGCTTCCCTTCATCCATGGCAAAGAGACTTTTCTTTAGATTGAGTGATATCCCAAATTTCCTACATCGTTGAAACACAATCCTCAAATGGTGAAAATGCTCCTCATTTGAACCTGAAAACACTGTCAAATAATCTAAATATACAATCAGAAATACATCATTTTCGTTGGAAAAAGCGATGTCCATTGCATGCTGAAATGTGGCTCCAACTTTTTTCAAACTAAATGGCATTTTAGCATAATGAAAAGTTCCCCAATGGATGGTAAATGTAGTCTTATCTTGGGCATATTCATGCACTAGAATTTGATTATATCTTGAATATCCATCGAGTAGTGACATACGCGATGCTCCAACCACTCTCTAGAGGATGTGATCCATCTTTGGCAGTGGGTAATTGTCCTTCAATGACACTTTATTCAGATTCCAGAAATTGATACACAATCTGATCTCCCCTGTCTTCTTTCTCACAGGAACAAGATTCGAAATCCAATCAAAAAATCTGATTGGGACAATTATACTAGCCTTGTATAATCTGTTTACCTCTTTTTCAATGGAAGGAAACAACTTGGGATTGATTCTTCTCAGCTTCTGTCGTAATGGCTTCTGATTTGGCTTGATGGGAATAGTGTACTGAATTATGTCTTTGTTATACACCTTTAGATCTAAATAATCCCAAGAAAACACATCAACAAATGTAGACAACAATTTGATATACTTAGAATTTACCTCAGGAGACAATGTCTTCGACAATTTCACAAAATTGGGCTTATTTGCTATTCCAATATTAACATCTTCAACACCTTTGTCTGTAGGCACCAAGCTTGGCTTTCTAGCCACATCATCTTGATCAAAAGGTTCCTCTAAAGGTATGAGACCTTTAGGGATAATGTTGTCCTTCAGCTACAATATTTCCTTCTAATTCACCTCAATTTATAGTTATTTGTCATCATAATAACAATCTATGGAAGCATCCTTGTAGTTTCCTTCATTCTGCAAGAAATTATTGATCTCCTTATCATCCCAAAACACTTGCCAATACATTAAATTGTCCAGAATAGCAAGGCGGTGCTTGACATGGATTTCAAATTTATTGTTAGAATTCATCGGAATCTTCAAATTACTTGTAGCAGTGGCAAGAGAATTTGCAATAAAATTTTGAGCACGAGGTACTGCTGTCAAGGTATAATTTGGAAACATCCTTAAGATATCTAAAACTGCATTTCGCTAGGCCCTCATCCATGGGTGTTTAGCTTGATATTCACCCTTGACTTGCTTGATTATCAGCTCCGAATCTCCATAGACTGATATCCTTTTTGCGTTCAACTTTTTAAGAATTTTCAAACCTGCAATTAGTGCTTCATATTCGGCTTCATTGTTAGAATAGTCAAAGGCCAATTTATATGAACAAATTCTAACATTACTAGGGACTTTATTTGGCTGGAAAATAGGGATGTGAATCCAAATCCCTATGTCGGCACCATCCTTACCCATGGCTCCATCAAAATCCATGTTCCATAGGCCTGCTTCTTCTTCTAAATGATGAAATTTTGTTTCCTTCTATTTTTCACTTTGTCTGACCTCTTCATTTTGCCACTGTTCATTACCCATTTGTTGTTGCTGGTATGTGGATTGCTCAGAGGTACTTGCAATTTTTTGTCTTTCCTGGTCAAGGACCGCTCTAAAATTTTCTGAAATCTCTGGCACATCTTCTACTTCAACTAGCTGACTATCAACATCATTCAAACCACTATCCGAATATAATACAAATGACTCTAAATCTATATGTACAACATTAATTGGATGATTAAGCAGTTTCTCGTTGCTTATGATCATGTACTTCATTTTCTTCTCCCTATATAGTTTTCTCAATTGGCCAAACACAGGAATAGTAGCATAGGAGAAATCTAGTTGTAAAGTTCCTTTAAGCTTTGCACCCCATGATCTGGACAAAAGCATACTAAACCATGGTGGAATGTCCACAACAACCACATTCATCATAACATTCTTTGCTAGGATTTGGCCTAAAGATACCACCAAGTCTTTAATAAGACCAATACAATGGACTCTACCGGAATAAAAAGAATACAGGTCATGATATTTTTGAGTAATGTCAAGGCCCAATTTCTCCATAATGGCTTTTGGCATCAGATTATGGGAAGCTCTAGAATCAAACATGGCATTATGGAGGACATACTCATGCAATCTAAGGCTTATATAGAATGGAGGAATTTCACTATCCTCAGTCTGACCTTCTAAGGTAGGGCCAAAAATGATCTCAAGGTGATCATCTTCTACATTAACCATATTAGATAAAGGATCTATGTTCAAAATTTTGGACACTTGGTGTTTATAACTGCTGTTCTTCATCAATTCAGTCAGAGGAATTGAAACTTTTAATTTAGAAATCTCATTTTCTAAACTAAAAGTTGAAACGTTATCTACCTCTTTGACTAGAGGGTCCTTCTTTTCGACTTTTTCTTTTGTTGTACTTTGCTGATTGGTCTTCTAATTTGCAATGTTATTTGCAGCTGATCCTTTGGTGGAAGCTGGGTCAGCAGGCTCCTTCCCTTTCTTCTAAATGTTCGAGGAGTCATTTTTGGGTTGTGGTTCCTTTCTCTTTTGAACAAGACTGACTGGTACATCTCTGCTTCTCAATGAATATTGTTTCTTATGCTTTCATTGTGTTCATATATCCTCGTTGATAATAATATGACTCATCCTCTAAAACTGCCTCATTTTCTAGTATGTAATATTCATCTTTTTGAGCATCAGGGATCTCTGAATATTCTTCATCTTCCATGAGATAGATGGGAAAACCATCAGCAGTAAAGAAATGATTCACCTCAACCACCAGATCATCATCATCCTCAAACTCTATTCCATGTACATATTTTTGCTGCAAAGGAGTTTTGACCTGCTGCTATGATGATTGATCTTGTGCCTTTTGTTCCCTTTGTTTAATCCTAAACTGAGGTTGTTGTTGTCCTCTGAATTTTGGATTTCTAATTTTAGTTTCAGGCTTGTCTACAATTTTCAATCGATCAAACATCTTGTTGATTTTATGGAGAATATTATCTGCCTTAACATTTGAGGAAGATGCTTCTTCCTTTATGGTCACCTTCTTTTCAGTTTTCATCCTTGTTGTTTTGGCCAACAGGTTTGCCTCTACACTCATTGTGTTCTTTTGCATATCCTCAAGTGTGGTAGGATCTCTTTCTCTCAACTGATATGCCATATCAACATCGAAGCCATCAGGAAATTTGATCAATGCTAACCCCATTGGTGGTTTATTGTAAGCCAGAATAGCATTATAAAATGTATTGAACCTTACACAGTAATCTTGGACAAATTCAACTACATTCATTTTGATATTTTCATACTCATATAGAATTTGGAGAGGATTTTTCTTTACCTCCCATTGGTCCAGGAATTGGCTATGGAGAACCGACAAAGTATTGATAGATCCCACTAGTAATGCTCTGAACCACTTTCAAACCTTGTTCCAAAGCTCTGCACAAATAATCTCATGGACACATTTTCGACATCTACATCATGAATATCAAAGAATTCATTCATCCTATCAACATGTTTCTGCATTGTGATACTTTGAGTGGCATCGAACAAAGGTATCTTACTTTGGTAATCAGTGGGCATATCATCCAAATTCGGAGGCAGAAGGAGAGGTGCATATCTGGTAGCCATGACTCGAGGCGGATTTGAAACTGGTCTTGGGGAGAGAGGAGGATTTATAACAACAAGGGCTGTTGATGTAGCAAAAGTGATGGGTATTTGAGGGGTAATGATAGGCTGGTGAGGGAGTGAAGGTATAAATGGAGATGATAGATGATTTTCTGAACTATGGGGAAATGACAAAGATGCAAAAGATGTTGAATCCAAGTCAGAGAGTTCAGGAATTCGATCAGTAGTCAAGGATGACTAAGGAGAGTTTTGAAGGTTTCGGTTACTTAAAAATTCAGCTCTTTGGATTTCAAGTTCTTTAATGAATTTGAGATCCTGGACTATGTCTAGCAATTCACTATCAGATGTGGTTCTAAACATGGAGAGACCAAAATATTTGACAAAAGAAAGATATTCAAGGAACAACCACTCTACTAGGCATGAATGAGATTTGAAAACTGGTCTTGGACTTGGTGAACTTTCTTTTCTGAGTATCCACAGAATGAGATTAGGATTCTCAAATATGGGAGGAGGATTAGGATCAGAACTGGACCTAGTGTATCTTCTTGAAGCCAGTGTGTTCAAAGTTCTCAAGATTTTTATATTGCTCTACAACTTTCCACTTTTCAGCCTAATGAATTCTAAACTTATCATCCAAAAGTTCAGAACTTCTCAATAGTACTGGGGTGATTTGTCTTTCTTCCCTAGTATGGTCGCCACTATGTTAGAGCCTAGATTGACCTCAGGTTGAAGGAAGGAAATCCTAGGATAACCACAAACCAAGCTTAACCTGGTAGCTAGCTCTACTAGGTTGGGAGAGGGATCTCTCCCTGTGAATCTCAGTCAAGATGACTGAATCAGATATGGATTTTAGGCTAGGTATAGTATCTATAGGGTTTTTTGATTGATTTTGTTAGGTTTTTTTGCTGGATCAATGGAGCCAAGCAGTTTTGGGTCGGGGAAATCAAGTCAAGATGTAGGGTGTTCTATGGGGCGAGGTAGATAGGTGCTTTGGCACTTGAAATTGAGTGAGATGAGAGTTCTAAGACTGGTGAGGAGCTAAGGAGGGCATGCAAAGATCATGTATACTTCTCAAATAGTAGAAAACATCAAAAACTGGATGGCTTCCCAAGGCAGAGCACTGTAAACAATGAATTCTACTTATCTATATTGATATCATTCAGCTTGAAGCAATGAATTAGAATGTGGCACACATAAAACATGAGGAAAACTAATAACAAAGGAGAAACTATGCAAAAACACCATACCACAAAATAGTTGCAAATCCTGGTTTATTTCCTTGCCAAATTGCTGATAAAGGTGTATAATGTAGCTCAGAGCATCCAAGAGAGTCCAACCTTTGCTAATGACTGAAAAAGTACATAATATAGACATCAAACCACATGTGCTAGCCATTAGCGTTTGAATCAAAGAGATAAGGCATTGTTACAACCATTTCCAAATAAGGAACAAGAATATAGGCAGTGGAACAACTTACCTCTATAAGCATGGAAATTGATTCATTGACCCCCAAACCACCTCAAACTAATGAATCTACCCTCTAAGGTCATTTCACAATTAAATTTACATAGCATAGTATTAATTACAATCATCAATTCATCGATGAAGAGAGAAAAAGTCAACTTGTAGTGAGAAAAGGTGAAAACTGGATTTTTAGGCAAACTGGCTCTATGCGCAGCACCACTAGCCAGGTGCGTAGCGTTGCCTCACAGCCACTTTTGGAGGCCTTCCCCTTAGTCACATTGAGCCCAAGATAGCTCATTGGAAAGGAATTCCTGTCTAGTTCCTAGAACATCTTTAATTTTTGAATTTGGAGGTCATTTCCCCGCTCACAAGTGAAATCTTCCAAGGCTGCTTCTGTATGTCTAAAAAGAGGCGCAAAGGTCATATTTTGGTATTTTTTTGCCCCTTTGGTGACCAAGTTTTGCTCCAAAATTGTTGAGATTTTCTGGGTTTGATACTATCATCATTTTAAATCCAGATATGTAAGCCATTTCTTCAAAAAGTCCTCCAGTGAAAGGCGTAGCGCCAGTGGCGCTACGCACGCACCTAGGGAAATTTTTTGTGTTTCAAAATTTCAAAAATTGAAAATGACCAAAATTTGTCAAAACTTGCCCAGATTTGGCACAAAGTGCCATCATTAGTTGCTTTGATGGTCTAGTGAGGCTTCAACCAAGATTTTTAGTTTATCTTTCTCCTTTTTGCTCCTTAAGGCCTTCCTCAACCTAGCTTTAAGCTTCCTCATTCTTATGTTGCAGAGCTTGTTGCGAATCATGTAGTGGTAGGCCATGTGGTGAAGCATCTTCTTGTCTCTATTGGCCTTCTCTATCAGCCCCTCAAGGTGTATATTAACCCTCTCAAGCCAAGTTTCCCTGTCATTCTCGATCTCTTGTTCAATTGAAGTCAACTTGACCTTTGCCTTCTTGGCCTTTTGCCTATTTTCCATGATCATTTGCAGTTCCACGAGGACTTGCTTGTCGCTCAATTATTTGTTTTCTTGCTCTAGATATTTGATTACCCACTTACCCTCTCTAAGTTGTCTGACAAGGCTTGTATCTCAACCTCTTGTTCTTTTATGATCATGTATTTGGTAGTTTTTGGATCCCGAGTTTCCAAATCAATAATGTCAACTCCATGATGAATGAAATGCTGTTGTGACTCCTCATGATAAATAAGAGCGAAATATCTTTCCTTCCCATCACTAAGATCCTTCTTATGCACCTTTTTCTTGCCTTTACCTTTGCCCTTCCTTTGCTGCTCAACCTGTACCTATTTAGCTGAAGAAGAAGGCAAAGCCCCTTCCACTCCCTATGGAGATAGCATTTGCCTATAGCCTGATGATGAAGGTGAGACCCCTTCCACACCTTGTGGAGATACTACATGCCTAGGAACTACAAAAAGTTTCGTAGTGCCCCTCTCATATGTCACAAACACTGGCACTTCAACAATTTTAGTCTCTTTGACCTTTTCATGTACTGAATGTCCACCTTCTTCATGAGGCACTGATGAAAAGACTTGAGGGCCTTTGAACATCTCATGAGAAATGAAAGTCTCCCATGGCATGTTAAGAATGTTCAGATGATGTAGAACAATGATTTTATTCAAGGAGTAGTGGTAAATTCTAGTCAACTACTAGGGATATGGTTTCTTCTTTACAATAATTGCCATCTTCTCAATGTTTCTGAACATGAAGTAGGGGATATTCATCATTCTCACCCTAGTGAAATGCATCAACAATCTAATGTGGTAGGCATATAATTGGGAGATCCTATCTTCATAAGTAAAGTACTTGATGATGATTTTCATCAATGGAGCAAACCTATCCTCCAAAAACTTGAAGGGGGATACTCTCTTTAGTTTGTCTTGGTATCTAGTCTTGATGTAAGGCTCATAGTACTCCCTGTCAATATCCTGACCTTTGTTCCATTTTTCTCCCACATCTGGAATACCTGTAGCCTTTGAGATAATAGCTGGTGATAAGGTGAATGTGATTCCAGCAAGGTTTACTTCATTTTTGTCCAAATGTGTCACAAACAATCTTGCTAACTCATGATGAAATTTAACCCTTTCTACCATTTCACAAAAACCAAAGCATGACTAGTGTTTAAAACAAGAAATGGCAGGTGGGCATGCTTGCAACTCTCTCAAACTGATAGGCTCCTCTCTAATAACCCTTCCTCCTTTATGAGACTTCCTGTGCTATATGTTTCTCTCTCTGGAACTATCACTAAGGGTGTCTTATTCAAGCTCATATTCACTGTCTCTTTCCATTGTTTTTATTGCTGTGATCACATGTGGTGAATGAAGAGATAGGGTGGATGAAAGATGAGTATGAAGAGATTTTATGGATGAGTAAGTGAGAGTGAATGGGAGTGTGAATGAGATTTAGGGAGTGAGTCGGGTTTGGGAATAGTGTAGGGTTTAGGGATGTATGTAGGAGTAAGTATGTAGGGTTTTGGGGAGAATATATGAGGGAATGAGGTTTAGAGAATAATAGCAAATGGATGAGATATGAAAATAGTTGAGAAAGTGAGCTTGTTAATTTTTATGAGACAGTTTGGGTGAATGCTAGGGCTTTAACTTTATGAGTGAAACAATCACCAAGACATGATGCAAAGCCCTTTTCAACAAGAAATATTTGATTTACTTACTTGCAAAGAGGTAATTTGAGAGATTTGAAGCAAATTGAGAGATTTTGGAGCATTTTGGGGCTTGGCTGCTAGGTGCGCAGCGCGAGCCAGGTGCGTAGCGCCCATTTAGTTTTGCACTGAGGAAGTCACCCAAGTGCGTAGCACTGGTCAGGTGCGCAACACCAGCCTCTGGTGCGCAGCGCCGATCTGATCTTGTCCAAAAGCATAGCACTTTCACACCTTTGCTCAATGACACTTCAAAATTGCCTTTTAGCTCTTGATTTTCCACTCAAACAATGAAATGATCAATAGAGGGATAGTATTTATATAGGTTTTCCACCTTTTGATTTTTTATGTACAAAACCCACTTTGTAATGTCTAATTGCCTTTTTCAAATACTCTGTTTTTCTGATATTTGACTTTTTGCTTGGATAGGTGAACTGATGCTCAATTTCTTTGACATTTTGTAGTGGCATGTACTTTGGTAATATCACCAGTTGACTAGGAGAAGCATGGAACCATTTATTACATATAGGATCAATAAAATTACATGAAATTTACAAATAATATACCAATGCTTTATTTTCACCTCAAAACTAGTTTTGAGGTGAAAAAATTATTAAGCTTACAAATTAAGAGATTAAAACTTTTCTAATCATTATTGTCATCCTCATGTGTCTGCTGACCATTATTAATCAATAGTCACTAAAATTTGACTAGGGTAAAACCCTAATACCTAATGAAACTGAAACCCTAAGACCTAAGACCTAATTGATGAAATAAATTGAAAACAAATATGAATCATTGACTGAAAAAGGAGGCTAATAGATATATGTCATGGGGGAAAAATTAAAATGAACCCTACCATTAGTTGATCCATGACCTAATGGAATGCAACTCATCAGAATGGGACACATGTATGAAATGCAAAAGAGTGATTTTGATCACTAATGGCAGTGTGAAGACACTGACACTAACAAGAGGAAGGGACAATGTAATATTAGTTGTAGGAATATTCCATTGAGGATATCTTTTGCATGTAGAAGGAACTCATTCCTTGAGGATTGCACAGTTTAGTCTGAGGACAATGTTGTGTATGAGAGGAGAATTCACACAGGTGGCAGCCAAAGGACCTAGGAGAACCTGTGCAAGGAAATAGGAGGCTTGGAGGACTAAAGGAAGGCATATGTTGTGTCTATTCTGTCTATGAGCAGCATTGAGGGATTGTACTGAGAGATGGATAGCTTGTGAGCTAAAGCTTTATGTAATCAGAAGTTATTTCCACTTGTATGATAATACAGAGATTGGGGTTTTTAGCTAAGGATTTCCCTAGAGTATTCCTCTGCGTTCATGTGTGATTATTTCTTCTTCATCTATTATATGTGTTCTATTTGATCTTGCTCACAATTGATTAAGCTTCCCCAAGTTTGTTTGTAGAGGTATATCAAGTATTTTTCTTTAGTATATTGCATTATAAGGTGATCTACAATGAGAATTTCTACATGGTATAGGAGCAAAGGTGATCAAAGCAAAGAACAATATACAAAGAAGGGAGAAGTTTGAAATTTTAAGTTCCTAATTATAGAAATCGAATTCTTATCACATCTCAAATTTCACCAATGGCGTTCAATGGTTTGAGACTCGAGTATGCCCTAGATGGCAGCTCGAATTATATAGCTTGGAAGGATCGCATGAAATTCATATTAGAGGAAAACCATTTGAAGGACTTCATTGATCAAGAAGTCCCCAAGCCAACAGTTGCTAATGCCCAAGAATTGGCGGAATGGAAGAAATGTGTGGCTAGAATGAGGAGGATTCTTCTACAGGGAGTTCAAGACCACATTGTCTCGAGTCTCCATGGGAAGGAGACACCGTTTTCAATTTGGAAAACATTGAAGGATCTATATTAGAAAACCAACGATCAGAGGAAGCTGGCACTGAAAGATAAGCTTTGGATGATCAAATGTGAAAAGGGTGACATGATCTCTACATATTTGAACAAGCTCACCACCTGCAGGGATGAGCTTGGAAGTGTAAGAATCACAACAACCGATGATGACATGGTGAGTCTTGCTCTCCTCGGTCTTCCTAAGAGCTGGCATAGCTACCAAGACTCAATAAATTGGAGAGAGAAACTGCCAGATTGTGAACCACTGTGGTCGCATTTGATGCAGGAGGAGATTAGAAGAAGCACCAGGGATGGATCTTCATCAAAGCATGATGATGAAGAAAATCTAGCCTTAGTGAGTAAGGTGAGGAAAGGGAAAGGGAAGGATTCCCATTCCTAATCGAGTTCTTCCCATGGTGGGAAGAAGATTGACAAATCGAAAGTGTGATGCTTTCATTGTCATGAGGTGGGCCATTATGCAAAAAATTGTCCACAAAAGAAATCCAAGAAGGGATCCTCAAAAGGATTAGATGGTGAGGCACTGGCCTTACAGTTCAAATTGTATTTCACCCTCATCACATGCATGGTTTCATCGATGGTGGTTTGTGTTTAGTACCTGGACAGTGGATCATCATTCCACATGACTGGCGACAAGAGTCTATTCAGTACCTTGGAGGAGAAGGACCTCCAGATGCATATAGAGATGGGCGATGATGGAAAGTACCATGTTTTAGGTGAAGGCACGGTTGTGTTTCAGAGGGAGCATGGAACTCCTCTCACCTTGACTGATGTAAAGTATGTGCCTGGTCTAATGAAGAACTTGGTATCCATTGCTATGTTGGAAGACAAAGGCTATGATGTAGTCATTAGTAAAGGAAAGGCATTCTTGAGACACATCGACACTGGATAGACCAAGAGGATTGGGATTCGAGTAAAGAATCTCTAAAAATAGAGGTAGATGACTATGCTGCATTGAGCTCCAAAGTAGAGTTGGTGCAAAGCCAAGGTATTGGCTAGCTATGGCATAGAAGATTGGGCCACTCCCACCATGGGGCCTTGAAGATCATGCAACAGATTTCTACGGGACTTCCCAAGGTAAAATTGAGAAAGTGGATACATGCAAAGGTTGTACCTTGGGTAAGTATGCAAAATCTTCCTTTCAGGATCGAGACAGTCGAGCTGGAGCAATACTGGAGCGAGTTCATACAGATGTGTGTGGACCATTCTCGACAGCATCCACCGCTAAACAATGGTACTATGTTATTCTCATTGATGATTTTTCTCGTAGATGTTGGATCTACTTGATGTAGAAGAAGGATCAAACCTTCTCAAGGTTTTGTGAGTTCAAATCCTTGGTTGAGAAAGAATCTAGAAAGAAAATAAGGGCCTTGCAAAGCAACAATGGTGGAGAGTATATCTCTCAATAGGTTAAGGACTTTTGTGCAGCAGAAGGAATTAAATGGGAGTTAACGGCACCCCATAAACCATAGTAGAATGGGGTGGCCAAAAGGAAGAATAGAATAATTGTGGGAGCAGCTCGGGTGATGTTGCATGACCAAGGCCTACCACTTCATTTGTGGGCTGAGGCATGTAATACAACAATATACTTGCAGAATAGAAGCTCGCATCATATACTGGGGATGAAGACACCAAAGGAGGCTTTCTCTGGGAAGAGACTAGATGTGACTCACTTCAGGATCTTTGGCTCATTGGTATTTTTCCATGTGACCAAAGATGCTTGAAAGAAGCTAGAGCCAACAACTGAGTTGGGGATACTTTGGGGTACACTGATACACCCCACAACTATCGGGTGTTCTTGCCTACCAGTTAGAGGACATTGGTACACAAAGATCTGAATTTCGATGAGTAGAAGGCCATGCAAGTTTCCCTTGAGAGGGAGCTCAAGTTACATGTAGAGGAGGAACTTTTGGTTCCTAAGGAGGAGGAACCTTGGACTGATGCGGAGCAGCCACATGTAGAGGATCCAAGAGTGGAGACATCCACTCATGTTGAGTATTCCAGAGATGGGCAGAAATGCCCAAGGGAAGCTGATAGATTGATGATGGATGCGAGAGAGAATGTGGGATAGCCATCTTCTCAATGCGGACAGAGGAGGTCACCTGAGCGGTAAATTGGTTACATGGCCCTCATTGGGGAATGTATAGAGACTGAACCATCTTCCTTTGATGAAGTAATGCAACATCCAATCTAGGTTGATGCTATGGTGGAGGAGTATGACTCCATAGTTCGAAACAGTGTTTGGGATGTTGTTCCAAGACCGGAAGACAAGTCAGTGGTGAGTTCCCGATGTCTTTACAAGGTAAAGCAAGTAGCTGATGGTAGTGTTGAGAAACATAAGGCAAGGTTTTTTTCTCGTGGTTTCTCACAGGTCGAGGGGATTAACTATGATGAGACTTTTTCTCTTGCAGCAAGGTACTCATCTATCAGATCGATGTTGGAACTATCAGCACATATGGGTTGGAAGATCCATCAGATGGATGTGAAGAATGCATTCCTCAATGGCAAGATTGAGGAAGAGGTGTACATAGAGAGGTTGGAAGGATTTGAGACTTTGATCGTGATTCGCATGTGCTCCAACTCAAGAGAGCTTTGTACGGGTTGAAGTAAGCACCTCATGCTTGGTACACCAGGATCAATAGCTATTTCACTGGGTTGGGCTTCACAAAGAGTGGAGTGGATGCAAACTTGTACCACATCATGGTAGAAGGTAAGCAGTTGACCATTGCTCTTTATGTTGATGATTTGATATTAGCAGGTGATGATAAGTTGATCATGTCTTACAAGGAGGACCTTGCGAGAGAGTTAAAGATGAAAGACATGGGTCTCATGCACTAATTTCTAGGCATGGAAGTGTGGCAGAAGAATGGAGAAGTGTTTGTGTCTCAAGGCAAGTATACCAATGAGATATTCAGGAGATTCCACATGGAGAAGTGCAAGCCCATGTAGACTATTCTAGCAGGTAATGGGAGGAAGGAGGATGCTACTTCAGGTGAGGTAGTAGCTGCTACTGTTTATTGGTAGCTTGTGGGTTCATTGATGTATTTAGTAAACACACGACCAGATTTGTGCTTTGCGTGAACCAACTGAGTCAACCTATGGTTCAGCCTGCCAGGCTATTTTGGAAGGCTGCGAAGCATGTGCTGAGATACCTTAGAGGGACATCTCAATATGGATTATGGTCAGACGGAAAAAGGGAGTGAAGCTTTAGGGCTTAACAGATGTAGATTGGGTAGGGAGTCCATTAGATCAAAAGAGCACTTTAGGATGAATTTTCAACCTTGGTTCAGCTGTAGATTCCTGGTACAATAGGAAAAAGAGGTTAGTTGCACTTAGCTCAACAGAGGTTGAATACATGGTTGCCAGTTAGGCAACATGAGAGGCAATTTGGATGTGGAAAATTCTAGTTGGATTATTTGATCAGAGGATGGATCCAACTATAATCTATTGTGATAATTAGAGTTGTATCAAACTCTATGAGAATCCAGTATTTCATGATAGGTCCAAGAACATTAATATCTAGTATCATCATCTTTGAGACTGTGTGGTGAAGAGGATTATGTTGTTGCAGTATGTTTCGACCGAGGAGCAGGATGTAGATGTTTTGACTAAGGCATTGTCAAAATGAAAATTCGAGTTCCACAGAGATAGGATCAGGGTGACAGATAATTCCTTTCTTGTTGAGAGGGAGTACTGAAAATAGTAACAAGAAATGCTAAATATAGAAATGCTAAAAATAGCATTTCGGGATACATTCCAATTTTAGTTAGTCCTTGAACTAAAATTGAGAATTAAAATTCAAATTTGATCTTAGCAGTTGTTTGAAAAATAATTAATTAATTCATCTTGAGTTTATTAGTTGGAGAAAATCAAACATGAAGTCTGTATGAAGGCATGCAACAGTTTTCCCTTTGATTGAGGAAAGATTAGGATGAGTTGTACTTTGAGTTGTAATTAGTTAGCTTAGTTAACTGAGTTAAGTCCAGTTAGATTAGTTCCAACAGTTTGTGGAACTGATTGTGAGTTCCGTTAGTTAATGCATGCATGCATGTAACTAGTGTACTTTAGATAACTAAATATTCTCTCATAAATAACTCATGCATGTCAGTTCAATCAAAGAGCCAGTTGAGATCAGAGGAAGGGACAATGTACTATCAGTTGCAAGAATATTCCTTTGAGGATCCCTTTTGCATGCAGAAGGAATTCATTCCTTGAGGATTGCACAGTTTAGTCTGAGGACAGTGTTGTGTGTGAGAGGAGAATTCACATAGGTGGCAGCCAGAGGATCGAGGAGAAAATACGCAAGGAAATAGGAGGCTTGGAGGACTGAAGGAAGGCATATGTTGTGTTTATTCTGTCTATGAGTAGCATTGAGGGATTGTATTGAGAACTACATAGCTTGTGATATAAAGCTTTGTGTAATCTAGAGATATTTCCACTTGTATGATAATACATAGATTGAGGTTTTTAGCGAAGACTTTCCCTAGAGTATTCTTCTTTGTTCATGTGTAATTGTTTCTTCTTCATCTGTTATATGTGTTCTATTTGATCTTGCTCAAAATCGATTAAGCTTTCGCAAGTTTGTTTGTAGAAGTAGATCAAGTATTTTGATTTAGTATATTGCATTATCAGGTGATCTACAGTGAGAATTTCTACATGCAATTCCAAAAGAATATTTTGTTTGAGTTGGGAATTCTTATAAAGATATAAGAAATCTTTGTACCATAATGAATCATTTTTCTAGCTAAATGTATCAGATGTGTTAGGATCTCGCTGCAACTTTTGAATGAGTGACCACACCTCTTCATCATTCTTCCATTCATCGCTTGCTTCAGTTATCCACTCAGGTTGGATAATAGAGATGGCACAAAGAAATGCTTCCAAATCCTCATCCTTTATTGAGAGTGCATCTGCAACAACATTTTTCTTCCCTTTTTTGTAGATGATTTCAAAGTCATAACCCAACATCTTTGTCAAGCATTTTTATTCGTCTTCTGAAGATAATATTTGTTCCAAAAAGTATTGAAGACTATCATGATCTATTTTTACCCTCAAGCATCTTCCCATTAGGTAAGGTTGCCACTACTTTAGTGCATGTAGTATTTCCAACATTTCCTTCACATAAATAGGTTTGTGTAAATACTTTCCCTTGATTGGACAACTTTCAAAAGAAATAGGTCTTCTTTTTTGTGTTAAAACAACACCAATTCCATTTTTAGAGGCATCACATCCCATAATATTTTTTTTATGAAGTTTGGCATAACTTAGATTGGTGCTTGGTATATTTCCTCTTTAATATGTTCAAAGGCCTTCATTGCTTCTGGAGTCCAAGAAAATGCATCTTTCTTTAGTAATGATGTTAGAGGTGCCACTATTCTCCCGTAATCCTTAAAAAACTTGCGATAATACCATGTCAACCCAAAAAAACCTCGAATATGCTTTATGGTTGTGGGGAATTTCTATTCCTTAGTGCATTTAATTTTGTTAGGGTCTACCTTAACACCCTCATGAGATACAATATGACCCAAATATTCCACCTCATGTACTCTAAAGAGACATTTGGAGGTTTTTTCATATAATTATTTCTCCTCTAATAGTTTGAAAACCTTGTCAACATGTTGAACATGATCCTTCCAAGGTTTGTTGTAGATTAGTATATCATCAAAAAATATGAACACAAATTTTCTAAGGAAGGGTTTGAAAATGGAATTCACCAAAACTTGAAATGTGGAGGGTGCATTAGTAAGGAAAAATGGCATGACCAAAAATTCATAATGACTCTCATGAGTTCTGAATGTTGTTTTCAGAATGTCTTCAGTCTTCATTCTAATTTGGTGATATCCTGAACGAATATCCAACTTGGTGAAGTAAATTTCTCCATGTAATTCATCCAACAGTTCATCAATGACGGGAATGGGAAATTTATCTTTAATAATGAGCTTGTTGAGCTCCCTATAATCCAAACACATATGCCATGATCCATCCTTATTGTGCACCAATACTACTGGAGTAGAGAAAAAACTTTGACTAGGTTGAATTATACTAGCCTCTAGCATTTTTGCAACCATACGTTCAATTTCACTCTTTTAGGCATAAGGATGTCTGTAAGGCATGATGTTTGGAGGAACACTTCTTGGAATCAAATGAATAACATGTATCCATGTTACCAGATCCTTGCCATCAAGCTTCCTCATATCTATCTTTGGAATGTAGTGGTTCTTAAACCCCACATTGGAGTCTCTAAAATCATAATTAATATTCCCTTTGTCCTCATCATGATTTTCATGGATTACCTTGTCACCACCAAGAAGCCTTTCTTGCAACAACTTTGTCAACCCTTCCAACTTGACATTCATTGCATCCATGTCTTATTTAAAAACATCCATGTTGCTTTTTATACCATCCATGTCCCCTTTTAATCCATTCATGTCATCATTGGTTTCTTTTAAGAGCGAAATTTATTGCACTTGGTCTCGTAACTTTGATATATCATGTTGCAATTCTTCTTCTTCATGTGCCATAATAGAGCTTTCTAAGGGATTAATGGGTGTATAATTCTTTTGTTTTGCAGGCATTTTAGAACCAAATACTGATATCTATGCTTCAATATGTGTTACCGGGAATAATGTCCACTAGGATGCTGCTATTCCCACTAAGAATGGTAGCTATCTTAGAAACAAACAAGTAAAGTCTACTTTCGTTTTCCTTTATGAAAATAGATAAGAGTGGAACAAAGGAGACCAACCTTAGTCTTGTGCTTGATTTCCTTATTTGATTCCTCTCCTTCCTAATAGAACTTTGCCGCTTCTTCTTCGTCTGCCCAGCTTCAAAGAGCACCTGTGGAATCACAACAACATTGATCTAGATCTTGGGGGGAGGCCCCCAAGATCTAAAAGATTGAAATGGATCTTATGGGGAGAGACCCCCAAGATCTGAAACTTGAAATGGATCTTGGGAGGAGAGACCCCCAAGATCTGAAAACTTGAATTGCCATAAGAAAAAGAGGAGAATGCCCAATAAGCAAAACCACGAAGAAACTTTTTATTAAAACCACTGATCTAGATTTAAACATGAATGCAACAAATTACAGAGATAACCATAAACACATATATGTAGCGGAAACAATACTTCATTTCATTAATGCAAAATATTGAAATGTGCTTACAAATAGTAATGGAAATAAACCAGCTAGGGTGATGGTAGCTTATCTCTGAGAAGAGATGTGGTGGCTACATGCCTCTGAACTGTAAAGGCTATATTGTGGCGAACAATCTGTCCTTTTACAAAATGTGACTTGTTACTTATAGTATTTTTTAGTTACAATACCACGGGTCAATTCCATGGGTGAATGAATACCATGGGTGGATTTTACAAAACCACGGGCAAATGCCATTTACAATTCCATGGGTCGATGAATAATAGGGGTGGATGAGTACCATGGGTTGATGCCATTTTCCATTCGGATCATTCCTCCCTCCTTAAGAAGCAATGGTCCCCATTGCGTAAAGTTCCCTCCTACAAAGCCTTTGTTGAATATGAAGAGCCACTGAAGATAAGGTCTTATGTGGTTAACCCAAAACCCTGATAAATGAAGATCCAAGGATAGAGATACCCTGTAATGCTTGAGACAAACTGTGATTCTCACAGTGTGCGGCCTAGCAAATGGACTTCGATGACAAGGATTTATGTGGTTGACCCATAACCGTGATGTTGGTTGTTGATAAAGTAGCAGGTGCCTACATAGCTTGGGGTGGGAGGGCACATCTTCAAATAACCCAAGCCGAATGCTGCTATGTTGAAACTGATGAAGGTGAAGCAGGTGCCTACTAAAGTGGGGCGGGAGGGCACGTCTCCAATGGGAACCCACTCCGAATGCTGCTCTAGAATTAAAATGGGCATAACTCAGTCAACATAACTCAAAATATTTATTATAATCTATTTTTGGAAGCAGAAGGATCATTTTTCATCTTCCCATGAGTTGGAAATCCTTATTTGGACACTTTGAGATCTCAGATTCACACTGCAATAGTTCCGTCGTCACAAAAATTCTGAAAAAATAGCTGATTTTAAATCAACGATATCTCCCACATCCGAACTTTGATTCGACCCATTTTTTTTTTTGAAATTGGGTGATTTTTCGAGAGGAATCCAGGTCTGATATTTGTTTTTGCAAATTTTGTACCAAATGTTTCAGATTTGATCTGCAAAGTTTCCGCCCAAAAAAATTCCTGCAAAAAAATGAAAAAAGAAAAATTCTTTGTGCTTGACCTAAGAAAGTGCTCTGTGGAGGTTGTAGCACATGTCTACAGTTTGTTGAATATTGCTGCAAAATTTGAAACTGAAATATGCATCAAACCCTCATTCCCATGGAATCATAACCTACTCCGATACCACTGATCTGGATCTTGGGGGGAGGCCCCCAAGATCTAAAATATTGAAATGAATCTTGGGGGGAGAGACCCCCAAGATCTGAAACTTGAAATGGATCTTGGGAGGAGAGACCCCCAAGATCTAAAAACTTGAATTGCCAAAAGAAAAAGAGGAGAATGCCCAATAAGCAAAACCATGAAGAAATTTTTTATTAAAACCACTGATCTGGATTTAAACATGAATGCAACAAATTACAGAGATAACCATAAACACATATATGCAGCGGAAACAATGCTTCATTTCATTAATGCAAAATATTGAAATATGCTTACAAACAGTAATGGAAATAAACTAGGTAGGGCGATGGTAGCTTATCTCTGAGAAGAGATGTGGTGGCTACATGCCTCTGAACTGTAAAGGCTACATTGTGGCGGACAATCTGTCCTTTTACAAA
>APFE030612460.1:281761-292424 GCA_000404065.3 Pinus taeda | reverse complement strand
CATATTGTATCTCATGAAGGAGTTAAGGTAGACCCTAGAAAAATTAAAGCCATTAAGGAATGGAAAATCCCCACAGCCATAAAGAATCTGTGAGGATTTATCAAGTTGATAGGGTATTATCGCAAGTTTGTTACGAATTATGGGAGAATAGTAGCACCTCTAACAACATTGTTCAAGAAAGATGAATTTTCATGGACTCCAAAAGCTACAAAGGCCTTCGAACATCTTAAAGAGGCACTGGGCCAAGCACCGGTCTTAGCTACACTGGACTTCATGAAAACCTTTATTGTGGAATCCGATACTTTAGGAAATGGAACTGGTGTTGTTTTAATGCAAGATGAAAGACCCATTTCTTTCAAAAGTTGTCCAATCAAGGGAAAGTATTTACACAAAGCTATTTATGAGAAAGAAATGTTGGCAATACTACATGCACTTAAGAAATGGCGACCCTACCTAATAGGAAGACACTTCAAGGTAATAATGGATCATGATAGCCTTAAATACTTTTTAGAACAAAGATTATCCTCTGAAGGGCAACAAAAATGGGTCACAAAGATTTTGGGTTATGAATTTGAAATCATCTACAAAAAAGGGAAGAAAAATGTTGTGGCAGATGAACTCTCAAGAAAGGATGAGGATGTGGAAGCATTGTTGTGCCCCGTTTCTATTATCCAACCAGATTGGATAAATGAAGCAAGGGATGAATGGAAGAATGACGAAGAAGTGTGGGCACTTATTCGAAAGTTACAAAAAAATTCCAGTACATCTGACACATTTAGCTAGAAAAGTGATTCTTTATGGTACAAAGATCGCTTATACCTCTGTAAGAATTCCCAACTCAAACAAAATATTCTGATGGAATTGCACACTTCTCCCTTAGGAGGGCACTTAGGATTTTTAAAAACTTACCACATGGTTAAGAAGGAATTTTTTTGGGATGGCATTAAATCGGATATTCAAAAAATTGTGGTGGAATGTTTGGTTTGCCAACAAAATAAAGTTGAAACAATAAGAGCCCAGGTCTATTACAACCTTATCCATCCCAAGCCAACGTTGGGAGGAGGTTTCAATGGATTTTATCACAGGTTTACCCAAGTCTGAGGGAAAGAGTGTCATCATGGTGGTAGTTGACAGACTTACCAAGTACGCATACTTTTGTGCATTATCACATCCATTTAAAGCCAGTACCATTTCTACTGCATTTATGGAAACAATTCAAAAGCTACATGGAAACCCAAAGATTATTGTAAGTGATAGAGATCCCATTTTCACTGGAAATTTTCGGACATAATTATTTTCTTGTCTTGGTACTCAGTTAGCTCATAGCTCATCTTATCATCCTCAATCTGATGGGAAAACTGAGATAGTAAACAAATGTTTGGAAGGATATCTTCGTTGCTTTGTATCTGATAAATAAACACAATGGGTCAAATGGTTGCGTCTGGCAGAATGGTGGTATAACACTTCCTTCCATACAGCAACAAAAATGACCCCATTTATGGCAATTTATGGGTATCAGCCACCATCCATCACATCATATTTAAGAGAAAATTCTAAGGTTCGGGAACTGGAACATCACATCGAACATCAACAACAAGTCCCCCAACTCTTAAAGGATAATCTCGTGTTGGCATAGAATAGAATGAAACAACAGGAAGATACACATCGCAGCGAAGGAAGTTTTGATGTAGGTGATTGGGTATTCCTACGGCTATATAAGAAAATGTCCCTCAAGCAAGCTAAGAAGGATAATAAATTATCAGCAAAGTATTATTGTCCATACAAGGTGTTGCAAAAGATTGGTACTATGGCATACAAATTGGAGCTTCCTGTAGCTTCTCGATTGCACCCAGTTTTCCATGTTTCTTGTTTAAAGAAGGTTATAGGCGACAAGCTCCTAGTTCAAACTATATTGCCAGAGCTTGGCAAGGAAGGAAAAATTATATTGGAACCGGAAACAGCCATAGAAACAAGAACTCAACTACTACGAAATCGATCAATTTCAGAGTATCTTATCAAGTGGAAGAACTTATCTACTGAAGAATCCACATGGGAGGATGAGAATTTTATACAGAAGTATCCAGAACTACTCAAGCATTGAGGACAACACTTTTTTGAAGGAGAGGGGCATGTTGGGTCTCTATAATACTAGTGATTACCCCATTACTATTGTAGTTATACCCCTTATGAATATTTTTATGCCCCTATTGTCCCCATTTTGTTATTACTGTGCCCCATAGAATCCCTCTATTATTATTTTTGTGGCTTTATATTATTATTGTTAGGTCGATTGGGTTATATTGTGACTCCTTAGACTCCTATAAATAGAAAGTAGGTTTTTTCATTTGAATCATCAAAGAATTGTTCATTTATGTAATGTAAAGGACGTTGCCCCCTCAAAGAGGCTGAATTATAAGGCGTTGATCTATCTTTTCTATCTTTTTCTTGCACTGGTTACATAACATAACATTAGTTATTTTTATTTTTTGTGTGGTGCCTCGACACAAAATTACACACCAAAGCACTAATTTTACATTTCCGCACTATATGGATTATTCAATTAATGAATGCACCGATCTAAATTTTTAAATATTGAGCAATGTGTTTGGAAAAATTAAACCCACTAGAAGGACATCCTTACCAAATGCACCACCATAAAAATTATAATTTTTAAAGTTGTCTGTTGTGGAATTTAATAGCCTAGTGCATTTCAATTTACCAAATGCACCAACCCACTAATGTTGTGTTAATTTTTGACATTCAATTATGGTTCACCTTGTAAACTTACAAGGTGCATCATGAATAGTCCAAGCCTAATGTATTAAAGAAACCATGTAGAAAAAAAAATCATTTTTTACTTAATTTTCAATTATACTCTAGTAAAAAATTATCTTAGAGAGACGCATAGACATTACCTAGACATTTTCTCTTTAGCGAAGCATGGTTTCCACGTAAAATAAGAAACAACTTTAACCACCATTTGAAAAAATTTGAAAGGCACGTAGTGAGAAATTTACGAAAGGATTGCGAGCAAGGGAAGCATAAATGGTAGGGTGCTTCACAGATGGAAAAGTTTCACAGGTGCTTGAGAGCCATACAATAATGAAAATGGTAAAAAATAATTTTACAATTGGTAAGTATTTTTTATTGAACCTTGCATTGGTGTGCTAAAACCCAATGCATTGGACTGGATTATTTCAAATTAAAAACCCTAAAGCAATGCAAAATGATATTTATGCACCGGGGTGTGCCAAAACGAGAACCGCAGTACTGCTTGTTCAGAGAATATCATCAAAATGGTGAAGATAAATTTTATGACCAACATGTTTTCAAATTTAACCTTTGTCTTGCTTTATCGAGTGGTATACACACTAATTCTCTGGTTACACCTACTTCACAACTATTTCTAGATTCAAAACTACACTAGTGATGCACCATGCTGTATATGCACTAGGGAATTTTGAAAATGTCAAAGCGTTGAGTTTTGTTAGAGTATAGCAAAAAATTTCTGAAAATGAATTTTAGAGATGACATTTTTTTAAATATACACTAGTGTGATTCTATCAAGTGGTGCATCAATGTTTTTAGAATAAAAACATTGCCCTGGTGCGCTATGTTTTCACACACTGGGGCTTTCATAAAATGGGAAGGCACCAGTGGTTTATGTGAGTATAGCACTCCAATGGTGAAAATGAATTTTACGACCAATTTGTTAAATTTGGCACTTGTTTGGTGCTATCAAATAATATGTGCACTGCTGCACCTTATATACATAATGCAATAATGTTTTATTTTTATAAAAATAACCCTACAATGGTGCATCATTTTATATTGAGCGTCGGGGCCTTAAGTTCAATTAATAACATCGATGCATATAATATAATCAATGCACTACATTTTTTAAATTAAAAATCCCACAATGGTGCACCATATTTTTTATGCACTGGGGAATTCTTATGTGGGTTTAACATTAGGCCATTGTGAGAGTATAGCACCGGATTGGCAAAAATGATTTTTAGGGCCAATTTTTTTTAAATTTACCCCTTTTTGGGTATTGATTAGTATATTCATTGATGAGAATTATATACCAAGAGTATTGTTAGTTTTTTATTTAAAAAAAAATAACTCTTCCATGGTTCACCATATGCTTATTAACTTGACAACTCATGGATAAATTTCCTCCTTTAGACAATCTTCATCATCAAGGAATACCCTTTCTAGCCCTTGAAATAATTGAATTTGACTGAGGAAAACATATTTTTAATATGAAGACCCACATGTGCACAAAAGGACAAGTCGACCCAAAAGAGAAATCTGATAACCATGGATGGCTATATATACAATTTAAGTCACCCCCATGTATACATCACCAATCATTCATATTTATTTGTTTTGGCTCACACAGGTCCAAGGCTGGTTCATAGAATTTGGTCTGCTTAAGTCCAAAATTCCATGGTTGAAAGCACGCATGTGTGATTAGGGCTCTTGGTTCTCAGTTGTAGGTTTGCCACATGATATTTTTGGTTGCAACGATAGGCACAAAAGCTTATGCATGTGGTTGGAATGTTTTATCCACACACACATCTCTCCCTCCATGCAGTTTGAATCTAGGGATTGATTTTGTCAGGTGATTGTAGTTGACCACAAAGTCCATCACATGATGAAAGTTGATGACAAGTTGGTGGAGAGTCATTTTGATTATTATTATTGTTGGGTTCATCTTTGGGATATTGTTTGGTTGATTTTGATAGATAGTCTTGTGGATAAATAATTGGATTATTGTACTCTCTATTTGTTGAAACATTCGATGAAAATTTAACAAGAAGAACAATTTGAAAAGGTTGTCTCCCTTGTGGGGTTTTTCCGTAGTCTCAAACTAATCCTGGTGTCTCTATGTTTGATTTCTTTTCTTCTATTTGTGCTTTATGTTCCACTGCATTGATGATGATATTGGTCGTTATGTATAATTTCATATGTTGGTAATGTTGTTATAATGTTATGGGGTGAACTAAATATATAAATGATGAAATGAAATTATCTAAAACAAATAATAATATGTCCCCAAGAAAACTTAACATGGTTCAAGAGATGGGCTAAAGAAAAGCCATTGAGATCACCGTTATTAAGACACCATTGATGAGAGAAAGATAAGATGGAGGAGACCTAAACAAATGATATGATTTGAATGAAACCATAGGAAATTTTATTATTAGGGTTTGATTGATATCATTAGGTGAGGGGCTGGAAGAAACCTTGTAATATGATAAAGGTTTGAGTTGTACAGTGTTGAATTCGTAGCATGATCAATAAGAAAATGTTATAGCACTTGTGCTCAGTTTCATATAACCCTAGCTAGGTTAATCTCAATTAGGCTCAGTTCTTGATGAAAACAATTGGATATGTTGAAGGCAACATCATCGATAATGGACATTACTAACTCTTGAGTGTTGGATTAAAAGGGAGTTGATCACCTCTCATGAAAGGTAAGTACCTTTTAGATTTATGTTAATTATTTTTATACTGTTATTATTTATATCTTTTGTTTTTATCATTTCTTATACTTCCTACATGAATATTTTAGAATCTAGTAACCTCTAGAGGATGTGATAAGTAGATCCTTTTTAGGTTTAACTAAGGTGCAAGAAATGAAATCTAGTGCAGGTGGAAAGTTACTGGTGGTAGCTGATTAAAAGGTTCCAAAGTAGCATTTGAAAAATACAACTGCCAATGACAAATAAGAGCTACAAGTTACACAGGTATTTGAATACTACAAGGTATGTATGGTGTATTATTTCAATGTTGTGACTTAGCTACAAGATTGGAAGGCAAGTTAATCCCTAAGGTATGATGAGAATATCAGCTTCATAAATGACTCATGCATATATTCATGTACTTGATATTTCACAAGTAACTTACATTTTATACATGATGAATTTCCTAGATGTGTTGATTTTGATAGCTTGTGACTTGATACTATTGTTAATTCTTGTGATAAGCATGCTAACCTTGATGATAACAGTGGAAAAATAAGGTTGATGCTAAGGATGTACTTACTGACCCTAGTTAGGTTTTGATAACAATAGTTAATTTGATAGTATAACAAAATTAGATGCCTTGATTTAATGATTAAGTAATATCATGAAGATGTGATTTAGTGATTATGATCCTTGGAGTTTGATGAAATACTTGTGAGATGGCCTTATTGTATGACACTAACCCTTGATGAAAGTTTGATGTTATGTTCATATGCGATTATCATGTAGTTGTTATGTTATTACTAAGATGAATATCTCTTGGAACCTCATATAGTTTTGCTTGGTGACTTGACACTATTGTTGATGCATAAAAGTATTATGACAGATAGGCTGGTGTTTTGAACTATGATTACTGAAGTGGCTTCCCATTTAGAGGAATAAAATATCCATAATATCAAGGCATCTATTATTTGCAGAAAATGAATAGAAGGCACTTGAATGTTGAAGGAACTATTGTGGACATGAATAAAGATCTAATGTTGTGGAAAATTGTTTTTGTAAGTTCCGAACTATGCAGAGAAGGTTTCTCCAAGTCCAAGCCCCAACTATTTGGAGAAAGGATTAAGGGTGATATAATGAGCCTCACGTCCACATGGAAGAAGACATATGGGTGTGGTTGATCTTGTAGATACAAAAATTAGAATCTTGTGCATGAGACCAATAGTGAAATAGGAGTATGTTAGACATACAAACATGGATCAAATGATGGAGAGTTCTATGAGCAAGGAATTAATATTTGGGATATACATAATGTTTGACTTATTATAGTGAATGTAAATGTCTTCGCTAATCTTGTATTTGCAGGGGACTGCAATATTCATATTAATATGTTGTTTGCCTTAAATTGATCCTTTTAGCTTTTATATGACAATATTTGGTAACAACTACAAGGGATTGATAAAATTTGACTTATTGGCATGACTTAATATAGATGAGCAGTATTTGATTTTGTCATAATGCTTGACAATTCATAGATATGTTTTGGGTAATGGATTGATTGAATTCACTGTGATAACAAGTCAAGCTTTTAATTTGGTACTTGATAATGGTGATTTTCCTTGATGTGAAATGACGTTGTTATGTGGGCATAGTGTCTTTCATGACTAATATTGGTATTTCATATTGATTATGTATTGGTATCATTAAAATTTAGCACATTGATTGAATTATAGATATATGTGATTGAATATGTAGTGATCACACAATGAATGGTTAAAACCTATATGGCTTATCCTTCGTGTATACATTCACATTTAGTGACATAAATTATTCATATTATGATCATGAGGATGACTTGATAAATTTTGGTTAGATATTTCTTGGTAAATAAAATTTTTTTGGCATGACAAGGATAAGGTTATAACTTGGTATTTGGGTGTGAGCTTTTCCTGGCAACTAGTCTGAAGAGTTTGTCAGTGATATTGACATGACCCTTTATTGCTTTGATATTATTTTTGGTTTGGCTTGATAAACAATCTTTGTTGATTTGACTGCACAATGTTATTTTGTGCAAGGATGAGTATATTGGTTTGGTCAGTATTATGCTAGCATAAAGAATTGTATGGCTTGAAGTAATCTTCCTGAGCATCGCATGTCCACATTGATAGTTACCTAGTAAAGCCTGGGACATGTGTCAATTCAAACTTGTAGTTCAAACATTGTCCAAGGTATGGATTTGATTTCAGTTTTATATGCTAATGATCTATCCTTGATACATAGTGTGCCTTTAGTGATCAAAGTAAGAGGGAGTTTGCCTTTGAAGTTTTAGATGAAGAATCAGGGCATGATGAATCACTTTTTGGGATTAGAGTTTTTGAGAAAGAAATTATTTCGTAAAATTATTTGGCATGACGGAATGCATATCCTTAGACACCTTGATGGAATTGAATTTCAAGAAGTTATACAGATATATGGTTGAAGCTCACTTAGCAAGTGAAAGTTGATTAAAGCATTGATGTGCCTTTTGAAAATCCATATAGATATATGTTTGTAGAGGACACCTCAAGTCAATTCATGATTGAGCCACTTCATACACATTGGGTTGCTGAGAAATTTTTTGGATATTTGCATGGGATGATCATCCTTGGTCTAAGATATATTACAAGAGATGTATGATTGCATGGATGGACTAATGTTGATAAAAATAACATATTTGGGTGTTGTTTTAGCTCTAGATTTTCCATGATGTTTTGATGAGCAGGAAATAGAAGCCCATAGCTTTAAGCATGACTAAGGTTGACAACATTATTTCTAGCATGGATAGCTACAGGGAAATTTTGTTAAGGAAACACTTTAGAGGGTTGTTTGAGTAGGCTATAATTATGACAATGATACATCATGACAATAATGAGTGGTGTATGATTATAAGTATATCATGCATATTGTTGGGATTGAGATATCTCCTTGTCTTGAGAGAGTGTTTCTATATGAGACAAGCTCAGGCTTGTGGTTGTTTCCTCAATGAGAGGGAGAATGAATAAGGTATATATCTTGTGAATTGTATTTATTCTAACATAATATTTGATGCAATTTAAAAGCATGAACAAGAAATCAAAAAATTTCTACTCTTGGTAATGCCTAAGGCATTATGATTGAAATTTTCAGTGAATTTCTTGAGCAAGTATGATATGTGAGCATTTTGATATTTTTATGATCTGCAGAGAGGATGGTTGATCACGGACACTGAGCCAAATATCCCCCTATCTAAGATCCCAGGGTGAGGAATTGATATGTAGGGATTCTTAGGGTTAAGGGATCTATTGAGAAGAAGGTATTATCCATATCTATCTCTCATAGGCTGGATGATGTAGCTCCCCTATCTTCATCTATGTAGAGTATACCCTAGTCGACATCGTACCCACAGGTCAGGCTTCATGGGCTTGATGGGATTGTAACTCCCCATCTAGCTAATGGGTTGTGAGAGCTTGGGGTTGTGTGATCGTTACCTTTGGTAAGTTAGGTATCCCACTCAATTTGGATTATGATTTAGGTGTTCTACCACTTGATCCTTGAGGGTGGTTGATGGAAGACCAACAATAAATATGGTGATTCTAATGCTTTCTTGGTAAGTGGTATCTCACCTATTGCTCCATAAAGGGTGGAAGAAGTATGCTCCCCTGTGAGAAGACATAGTGTGAAAGTGTCCCATAGGACCTTCCCCGCTATCATAGACATGAGGTCAGAGTGTCCCATAGGAACTTCCCCACTATCATAGTCATGAGGACAATGTAAACTATCAAATGGGAACTGTAAACTCAAAATGAGAACTCTAGCTAAAAATGCCAAAAAAACATGAAATACAACCCGAAAACGAAAAATGTTGATGCTCGAATAACATTGTTTTTCAACGTAAATTCGCAACATTTTTTAAAAATGGCAGTAAAATCCAATAAAAAACCATTATTTTTGTGAAAAAAACACTCTAAAAGAAAAAAAGTGTTGATGCTATAATAACGTCTTTTTTTTCAAGGTAAATTTCCAACATTTCTTAACAATGGTGTTAAGGAAAAAATCATGTGACTCCGAAAAAACTTAAAATTCGAATGATTTTCAGGCATGGCATTAAATATAAAACATCACGTCTTTAAAAAGCCTTAAAATTCCAACAATTTTCTACCATGGTGTTAAATGTAAAATACTTATAACTATTTTCATCCATAACATTAAAGATAAAATATCATGACTCAGAAAAACCTTAAAATTTGAAAATTTTCCAACGATGGAATTAAAACCAAAAATCCCTACAGAAAACCTTAATTTTTCCAAATATTTAAACCATGGCATTATGGAAAAATTTTCTCACTAAAAAAACTTTAAAGACGAATACCTGAATGAAAGTGTCATTATACCAAGAGTAACTTTTTCAAATGCTATAAGTATCACAAATTTAAAATATTAGTCTAAGACAACTTGACACATTGCAACAAAAATTCAAAAATCAACCATCAAATTGACATGCAATGTAGGTGAATTGAGCCATTGTAATGAAAACTTAAAGAACAACCATGAAATTTACATATTTTGGGCTTGAAATTGATCCATTATAAAAATAAAAATAAAAAATCTACTATAAAAGTAACACATAATGGGATTGTGTTGCTAGTCAACGACCGACACGGACCTTGTAGGGAAAAATAAATGAAACAAAAAAAATATAATAATAAATAAATAAAAATTGAAAGTACAAAAAAAAAATATAAATAAAACTTGAAAAAGTAACAACAAGAAAAAACAAAAATTTAATATATAAGAAATAAATTATAATATTGAAACATATACTTAAAAAAAAAATAATGATAAATAATAAAACACAAACAAAAATTTAAACATTGAAGGAACAAAAACTAAAGTTAAAATAAAAAAAAGCAACATAAAGGTTTCAAAAACAACAAAAATAAATAAAAATATATATTAGACATAAAGCAATTTACAACATGGTAAAAAACAAAAAAACAAATATATAAAATGACAAAAGAAAATACAAACATAAAAATGTAGGAAAAAAATAGAATTAACTTATAAATGATAACTTTTTTGAAAAGGTAAAAAAAAAAAAATATAAGAAAACTTTAAAAGTAATAAAAACGTAAAAAAAGATTTAAATTAAAAATTAAAAACAATTTAAAGGA
>APFE030612460.1:227450-279961 GCA_000404065.3 Pinus taeda | reverse complement strand
CATGTTTTTTAATTTTTTATGTTTTAATATATATTTTTATTTAACTGTGATTATTTAAAGAAAAAACTCAATGTTTTAATGTTTTCAATTTTTTTTCAGGAATTAAAGAACCTAATATATGGTTAAATATTCAACATTTAAAAAAAAAGATGTGCATACTTAAGACATAAGAAAATTTGAAGTGTCAAAAATATGCGTAAAAAAATGTTGAATGCTTTTGCAAACCCACAAATGAAAATCAGCAAAATACTTTGAAAAACTATTAATATCGTTTTGATTTTTGATTCATTTTTTATATTTGTTTTTTTGGGTCCATTGTTTTTTAATTTTTTTATGTTTTAATTATATATTTTTATTTACTTGGTTTATTATTTTAATTCTATTTTTATTTTGTCAATGTTTTAGTGTTTTTAATTTTTTTGGTTCGAGAATTGGCAATTTTGAAAATTGGTTAAATAATCGAAATTAAAAAAAAAAAAAAAAAAACAATTGGTGTGGAGGTAAAGACACAAAAAATTTGAAGTGTCAAAAATATGCCTAAAAAAATGTTGATGCTTTTCAAAACCTACATGAAAATCACCAAAATTGAAAGTGTCAAAAACATTCCCTTTCAAAAAGGGGTTCATGCTTCATCAACATTTTTCAAAATCAACATGAAAATCACTAACATTTAAAAAAAATCTTCATACTTGATATATAAGAAAATTGAATGTGTCAAAAATATCCTCCTAAAAATGGTGTATTTTGAATCAACACTTTTCCAAATCATATGATTTTTTTCTACCTAAAAAAAGTTGGTAATTGGTACAGTTCTCGTTTGATAGTTTACATTGTTTGAGGTTAAAGTGTCACATAGGAACTACCTGATTGTCATTGAATTCTAGGTTAAGATGTGCTACCCAATGCAGTTCCATGTTGAACAGGTTCCTTGATGATAATGCCATTAACGTTTCCTGAGTAGTAGCATTTGCCTCCCCACTAGCAGTGAATAGAGGGTGGTAGCTTGGACTCCCCTCCAATGTCGAAATATTCTTCTTATATGTTTCAGAGTGTTAAAAAAATGGGTAGAGATAATGAGAAAAGTATCATAAGCAAAGATGTGAAAATGAGCAGATGAGAAGAACTAAGGAGAGATGGCTAGAGATGAGCTAAGATATGGAGTGATGAAATTTGATGATGATGAGACATTTCTAATAAGACATATATTGTTGTTAGTAATTTCTTGGTAGCTAAGAGGGAGTGTTAAATTTGCGTCTCAGGGAATAATTCCCTCATTTCGACAATCTTCATCATCAAGGAAGACCCCTTCTAGCCCTTGGAAGAATTTTATTTGATTAAGGAAAAATATATTTTAATATGAAGACCCACATGTACACAAAAGGATGGGTTAGCCCAAAAGAGAAATCATACACCCTTGGATGGCTATATGATAAGGAATTATTTTAACAATGCATAAATATAGCATCCACATGGTATAAATTATGAATTTTTAAACCCATATGAATTATAAATTAAGAAAAACCCTACCATGGTCTACTATTGTATGTTACCAGGCATACACTTCTATTCACTACATTAGTGCTTACTTTATATGAAGCATAGCACCATTTGTAAATTAAAAACTCTTCCACATGCACCATGTTGTTTATAGACCAAGGGTCTCATAAATAGGGATAATGTTGGTGACTCATTACAATATATAACTAAAGTGGTGAAAATTAATTTTATGACTGACATTTTTTAAAATCTAACCCCTTTTCAATGATATCAAGTAGTGTATGCACAAGTGTGCCTATTCTACTCATAGTACTATTATTTTTTATTTCTATAAAAAAAAACCATTCCACAATGCACAATTGGATATTAAGCACCAGGTTGTACAATTCTCTTAAAGGAATTGGTGTATACCATCTAAGAAGCACATCAAAATTTTAAAATTAAAAACCCTAGCCTACTGAACTATGTTGTTTATGCAACAAGGCTTTCATAAATATTTATTGCATCTTTGGTTTATGAGAGTATAACATCGAAAAAGTGAAAATGATTTTTATGTCGATCAACATTGTTTTTTAAATTCAACCATTGTTGAATGCTATTAAATAGTATATGCACTAGGGACTTCAACACTGCAACAATGCAAATTTTATATTAAGCATTAGGACCTTGCATTCAATTAACGACACTGGTGTGTATATTATAATAAGTGTACAATTGTTTTTAAATTAAAAGACCCACAATGGTGCAACAAATTGTTTATGTACCAGGGCGTTGTGAGGGTATAGCACTCGACTAGGAAAAATAAATTTTATGACCAATATTTATTTAAAATTAACCATTTTCCAATGATATCAAGTAGTATACACACGAGTGCATCTTATTTACTTAGTGCACCACTATTTTTTATTTCTATAAAAATAACTCTGGCACAATGCACCATTTTCTTTTACACATGAGTGCATCTATTTATAGTAATGAACAAATGCATTAGTCTATTATAGACTCATCGTTAAAAAAAATCTTCTTTAACATATTCCCACCCAACTCTACTAGTGACCTGTGCTACGAATGAATTTTTTTGATATTTTTATAGGGGCTTCCACAAAAACATTTGCTAGATGGCATTTTTCTTGTAGTGTAGACATGTTTCTTTCCCTCCTTCCCTCATTACAGAAGATGCTAGACATGAAATAAGTTTGGAAATGTGGAAAATAAGTGTAGGAGAAAGTAAATGAGTTATTTAAGATAATTTGGACAACATGAAGAACCTATCCAAAATAGGAAAATTAAAAAAGAGATAAAAGGAGAATTCATTTAACAAAAAGCTAAAACAATATGCCTCTCTTAGTAGCCAACATACCAAAGTATGGATGGAAAAGGAATATAAGCAAGTTAAGTTTAGTCAAGCTTTGCTTACACTAGAGGGAGATGATCATTAGTACACAAATACTAGATGTTATCGTCATACGAGTAGAGATAAGAACATATTTTTCTCTTTAAGCAAACCAAATATGGCATTTCTATTATTCGAAAAAATGCACTAGACAAGGTTATAGGAAAAGTTAGAGTGAGTCTTGATGTTAAAAATAGAACTGTTACTAATTTATTATTGGTAGAGGGGCTAGAGAACAACATCCTCTTTGGGGGTCAAATGACTAATAGATGAGATGTTTTCATATTTACTTCAAGAGCATGTACGATTATAGAGGAAGACACTAAAAGTTAATAACAAATGAATAAGAACTCAAGAGAAGGAAAGTATGAAAAGTAATGAAACAAAAGTAAAGAAAGAATTAACAAATTGAAGGAAATATTTTCTTTAGATTTCAAATAAGGAAAGAAGGGTATAGATGTAGTCCATCTTTACTTCACATATTCACAACAAGCACTACAGTACAAAGAAGGAATAAGGATTTTCATAGTTTTCGGTGGGGATAATATAACACCTAAAAGGAAGAAAATAACTCTTTAAGATGAATAAACAACAAAAGAGTGGTATGTGTGATACATGCCAAGGTAGGAATACATGATTAACTCATAACAAGTAGCATGAAGAATAGTGCATAAGCTCAAGGGGAGTTTCATAGCGGATGATTACTCAAGTAAGAAAAAAAAGAATTGTAGTTGGATGGGAAGTTTAAAATATTATACATTATCAAGGGGGTCGCACCCAACGAAAGAATGAACCAACACTTGTTTGGAATTTCTTAGCATTGATGTGACATTTTTTTGTAAAAACCGTAATAGTTAGCGGTAGGAATTCTAATTTTTAATTTGCAGTTATGTCACATGGTTGCGGAGAGTGGAACAGAGTAGTTGTAGGATCAAGCAAATGTTATCTTTTCATATGGGCTTGGTACATGGAGGTATAATGGGATCACAACCAAAAATTCAAGCATGATTACCCTTTTCAATTGATGTCAGAGTGGGTGTAGGGAGAGAAATAACCCATAAGTCTTGTCATATCAAGTGATGAGGTAGTTGGAGCCTGTTATTTCCATGCATTCGAAAGGGGGGGATTGTTGGCATTGTGTTGTAATTAAGGTCAACTTGGTAAAGATAGTTGAGTATTGTCTAGTTGATATTTTTTTATTTTTTCCGCATACAATGATGAGTTACTAATATGAAGTTGGAACCAATAATTGGACTTGATTTGTTTTTCATGAAAATCTAATGGTTGTCTTTTATGGTGTAATTACATGTGAACTTATCTACATATAACATCATAGAATATGGTTATTTGGTTGATAGTCTAATATTTAAGTATTTAGAATTGGGTCTTGTAATACATATGATGTGGGGAATGGATACGCATTGAAATTATGAATTGTTTCATCTTATAATGAAGTCTACTCATCCTCAATAAATCCTTGTATTATTTGTTGTACTTTATTAACCATGGTTTTGTGAAAACATGGTACCATAAAAGTTTACTTTAGTAGTTTCCTGTGGTAAATTCATTTTCATCCTGATTACATCTAAAGAATGATGTATAAATATACCAAGATAGATTGACATTCTAGATGGAGTGAGTGATCTAGGGAGTGTACTCTTTGTTTCAATTTGTTTTGGAATAGGTATGAAAATATGTGGATAATTTAGTAGGTCGAGTGAAGTGTTCAAGGTGAGTCATATCTATATTTGTAGAGGTGTGTATCTAGTGTATGGTTCTTAAGGAGCATATGATCTAGATGAGTGTTCTAGGTTCGAAGTTGTGATCTAACAGGGGGCATCAAAAGGGTTTGGAGTGAAAAATTCAAAGTGTAATGGTTAATTTTCATGAGTTTGTAATCATATGGCGTATTAAATTACAATGAATGGGATTAGTGTTGGGGTGTGTGATCAAGTGATGTGATGAAGTTTGAAAACCAATGCATGCCATTTTTTATATGAAGTAGGATGTGAATGTTGTGCAATGGTGGTTGCATAAAAAAATAATGGAATGAGTCAATTCCATTATTTCATGTGATAGTGTGATTACTGAAATGTGAAAATTCCTCAATTGTGTGCTGAATAATGGCATTAACCTAGTGATATCCATATGTATATATGCAATTCAGTGTTTAAAGTGTCATGGAATACTTGCAAATGGATGGCCATTAAGCTAAGCATGTGTTTTGGCTAATTCATGTTTGCATTTGTTGAGTTTTGTGATGCTGGAAGTCTGTTGTGCATTGTCTGAGTTGAGATTGGATTGAACACAAGTATGATCATGGTATTGAAATAACAACCAATCCATAATTGTTTTGTGAGGATTAGAATGCCGAGGGATTAGTGACTTCGAGTTTCCTTCAGTAGAATTTTAGACACATTTATAACCTATGTGATGGGTTTTTGTGTTGTGCTGAGTTTAATTCATTGCATGATGTAGAGAAAAGAATTCACTTTTCTATTAGACTCACCAAAATCACTTTTCTATGCATTGGTGGTATGATTTGCAGGGAATGTGAACTATTTAGATTTCCATCTAGTATCACATGTGTAGAGGAATGGAGATTTGTGGTGCAATGAATTCCCACATGTGAGCATGACAATAGTCTATGTGTAATAGTATATTTTCCTACTATCGGAGGTGAATAGAGTAAACTTATTCACACAAATGAGTCCAATGGTTTATAATCCTAGGAACCTAAGTTTGCTTCTGTTAAGATATTGCAATAGCTAAGGGTAGAACATTTTATTGTTTTCTTGAGTTTTTATCATCAGGGGATTATGCTACAACAAATTTTATATTGCGTAGTTGTCACATGTTATCATTTGTCTTGATGATTATATTTCTGATTGAGTACATATAATTATTGATTTGTATGTTGAGTATAGTATTGTTTGCAATGCACGCTAAAGTTAACATGTTGTTAATGTTTTTATGACCAATTACTTTTGTTATTGATCCTATACTACTTAGCAGATATCGTGCTCGCATTTTTCGAGAATATTAGGTTTCTCAATGTTTGATTGGATATAAATCATATAATTGATTAGAAGAAATAATGCCTTGTGCTATTGTGTTTAGGGTTTAATGGAATGTTGATTATGGCTAAGAGAGTGTTGATTGTAGACTATAGTTTATGACCTAAGATATTGATAAGAACTGATTGAATTAGTTATTGAACTTATAATCTACTTATTTTCCAAGATAGAGTATTACAGGGTTTATATCGACATGGTTGATTGAGTTATATACTTGTTCAATTGTGTTGATCATAATTGATAACAAAAATTGTTGTGTATTATGTTGAGTATTTATACTAATTATGTGTTGATAATAAGTTTCCATAGTTATACTTGTCTGAATATTAATGGATTTTCCATTGAAGGAATATGTTGATGATGATGCTTAGATTTTTCTTAGCTTATGATTCCATACTAAGTAGTATGATAATAATGTTGCATGATGATTATAGAGTATTCTAGGAAGTATGCATTGTAGAGTATGATAGGATTCATAGTTTTTATCACGTTGTCAACATTAGTATCCCCATACAAGGAATATATACTCTTTTATCAAGGATAAAAGATAGGGAGAAAATTTTTGTTATAATGACACATGTCAAGGTTATGATGTTGGTGACTATTCAATGTTAAAGAACTATTGACTATATGTATTTATGGATTATGATGATGAATTTATTGTGACATTGTTGATGTTATATGACTTTTTACTAATGCGTTAAGAAAGTTTTGCATTACAGAGATCAATTTGGTTATTAATTTTTAATAAAAGATTGTAGTTGTCGATGGAAGAAATCTTATATTACCGGTAGTGTTTGTGTCACTAAGAAGAGAAGGTTTGATGCAGATATGGTTTATTGTACAATTGATTTTATCTTTATAGTTGATGATAGTGGATCAAACATAAAAATGGATGAAGGTGACATCCATGATGCTTGGCGTGCCAATGCCTCTAGCAAGTAGAGGGTTGTAAAATCGAGGAGTGGTTGCTTCCTTGACATGGGTACCTAGTAACAATTAGAGGGTTAGTTCCCCTATCCGATTGGTGTTCAATATTAGAGTTAGAATGTTATGGATTTGAATACATTTGATGCTTGGATGAAAATGGTTTCCTGAAAACTCATTTGGGTGTTGGTGCCTCCAACATATTATTATATGTGACTTGTTATTGGAGCTTATGCTTCCATCACGTCATATCCTAGAGTGAGTGGGTGCTCGCATGATATTAAGGTCATGCCTCATAATTTGGTGCTTGCACACTACTTGGTGTCAATAATCAATGTAATAAAAGAGTATATCTAAGAAAAGGAAGACAAACGTTTTTCTCCTAGAAGGGTTTCCACCTAAAATATTTGTGTCACATGTGTATTCTTTTCATGCTGCTTTTGTATTTCTTTATGTTTTTTCTTTCATGAGTTGACGGTGTACGGTGTAATGTTAGAACTAGTAAAAATTGATTAATACACATCAATATTGATTCAACCCCCACCCTATTAGTATCAACCTCATTTCCAACACATGGGCCTAGAAGGAGAGAACATCACCACTATTGGTTGATAAAAGGTGTCTTCTGAAACTTGTAATTACCCCATATTAATCATGAACCCAGGCAAGTATTTTTATTCCAAGAGTGTACATAACATGTGCATGCTAAGAATCCAGAGAGTATGTTTCTTACAATGAAGTATAGGCCTTTGATACAAGTGTAAACAGATGCATCTAATAAACTCAAATTACAATCATTAAAGGAAATATGATATCTAAGATTCAAGACTCAAAACTTTTCTGAAATCATAATCAAATGTCACACAAAAAATTCAATTAATAATAGCGTCAACTGAGAGCACAATAGCAATAACTCATCTCTTCTTAGATGATTCAATCTAAATCATACTCAATCTCTACAAAGAAATCCAAATGGAAATGATATCAATATGAGAGTTTGATAACCAAACACTTAAAATTGATTAAATCAATACGATTCACTATCTAAAGAATTGAATCTGGAATAAATAGAAATCAAATCAAATGACAGTGTTGTAAAACATGTAAAGAAAATACACTACAATACAGGAAAGTGGTAAATAGTGAATAAGATAAACTCATAGAAAATGGGTAAATTAACAAACCAATCAAACTTGCAAGAATTAGAAATATATAACATAAGGAAGCAGTTTAATCCACCAAAGGGGTTAGGCAATTAGCCACCAGCGAACACTGCTGAGCTACTTCAGAGAATATGAATGAATAGCAACTTCAATTATATATTAATCATTGAACTTAAATAACATTACAATATGGTTGCGTTCTCCAACAACATGAGTTTATAAATTAAAATTACAACTTGAAATAACAAAGATCCATCCCCTTTCTTCCTATAATCCTTTGCCTTTATGGTTAGAAAGAGGTAAAAGATAAATGTGAACCCTCAGGATCTCCCGATCCTGATGGATTCGCAATTGATTGCTATCTTCAGACACCTTTCCTATTTCGCATTGATCTTCCTAATTCGTCCTCCGCCCTGTTCAGAACTGATGCATTCCATTCTTCATTGGTTGGTTTATGCTGTTCCATCATTAGGGAACAACAAATTTTCCTTTCATTTTTTTTTCTACATAAAGAGGAGTAAAAGTTACTTATGGTAGCTAAATCTTAACTATGAGTAGTTCATCGATTTCTTATCATAATCCATCAATATATTCATGTATTAAGATATGAAAAAGATAAGAAATGAGGAAAAAGGTGATGAAATTAAGAGTAAATACATACCCATTTCATAACTCAACATACTCCCCTACTTACCCTGTTTCATGTCCTCATGAAAAGTAAGTAATTCTTATGCAGTGCAGTTAAATAGTAGGCTAGAGAAGGAGTGTCAAAAATTGGTCTAAAACCATGATGTCGAGCTAGGAGCGCAAAGGCAGGCCCTTCCTTTCCTTTAGGCAATTTGTAGATAGCCCGACAACCTTCAGGAGGATAGTAAATGGTGGGTCTACAAAACCAACATCCGAACCAATAAGGTCCTTCTCTAAAAATAAGATTACTATAGGTGACAAAATGGGTCATAGCTACTTTAAAATTTCTGTAATTAAATGGCTCTCTATCCTACACACTACTAGTGGAGACTGTCCACCTGAGCTTGGATGTAGCCAGAGAGCTTTCTTCAATGGAGAGGAAATATGATACTCCATTCTGTACAGTATCCTTATGAATGGGCCCCAAAATTTTAATCACCCCTTCTCTTGTCATTAGATTCTTATGGTTGGCAATAATTTGTAGAGGGTGCTTGGGTTCACTTCTTTCCCAAAGATCCTATCCATGTTCTTGTCCTTGGAATGAATTATGAGCTTTAAACCATTTGAGTTGGTTAACTGTAAACAAAATAAAGGCCTAGAATTGAACATCTCACAAAAAAGGGTTAGGGTTCTTTTCCACCTCGTTTTCTAATACAAAATTGTGCAAGTAAAACTCACAAAGAAGCCTTTGAACCTTTACACCATGTTGGTTGTAGCAATTTATAAAATATTCAATTGTTCTTAATTCAATTGGTTTTCTAGCTTTCATGGCTTTAATTTTCAACAACAGGTATCATTCTAACAAAAACAAGGCATAATTGGTGGCGGGAGACCTACATGCCAAGACATTTGTAGATAGTGAGCAGATGGTGTCTGTGCAACCTATGACCCTATCTAGTTTGAGCTTGATATTCTCTACTTTTTCTTCTACCTTTCTGCATCTGTCGAAATTCTCGCTCTCTGTTGCATTCATTTCCCAAAGTTGTCTCTACAGGTCTTTATATTTCTACTACGAAATGGTTTCTTGTTCAAGTTGTTCCATCATGAGCCGAGCTTGTCCCAAATGTTCCTGAAGATTCAGTATAATGGGGTCATTGTGTGTCATGACATCTTTGGCTTGTATGCTTGTCTAAGTGCTTATGCTATGAGAAGGGATGTTTTCTATCTGAATTTATTTATTATGGGAGCTCCAAACCTTTGTTTGAGTAGCCATGCTATAAGAGGGTATATCCTCTATCTGAGTAGCTACATCTACTAAAATTGCATGCTACTCCTTTTGAGCGATGACTGGTTGAGTAGTTATGGGCTCAGTTTGAGTTTTTATAGACCTACCTTCATATAACTCTATTTGTACAATCACATTTACTATCTCTGGGGTCTTGTTTGGAATCTTTCCCGCTATGATTTCTTTTATTTTTCTTCTAAGCCTTTTGACCGTTTTGCGAAGCTTCTGCTCTTCTTTTCTTAGCTTCTTTAATTTGGCTCTATACCTTTTCAATGGAGTTACTGTTCTACTGATAGTGTCTTTAATAGCTTCTACTTCTAAAGAGCCTGGTTGTTCACCCTGGCTCTATTATAATAAGACCATGTCTCTAGATTCATTATCAGCTTCCCAAATAATATTTGTCTCTACCTCTTCTTCTTGCCCTATGTTTTCCGTGTTTAGGCCTACTTGGCTATTTTCCACGGGGATCATGTCGCCAGATTAGTTCTTTACTTCATCAATGGCCTCTGTATCTATTTCCACTTGCGGCTTAAATCTTTTGAGGGAGATATAATTATGGTATAGGTAGAACTCCCAGGAGATTGGATTTCTCCTAAGTTAAGATTGAGCAGTCCTTCAAGCTGCATGTCGACAATCATGTTCGTCAGGACCTAGGCCATCTCGAAACCGTACAAAAGATCAGCTTGGAGGATGATATTTGGTGTTGGGGGAAGGTCCCAGTTCATTTCTTTGTTCATCTTCAGAATTCCCTGTTGCTTCCTCAGCTTCTAATTTGGGGTTATCTTGGCCTTCTAACTCTAGCTACAAGTATTATTCACTTATCAGGCTGGATAATTCTATGAGTTGACTAGCACTGTCTTGAGGATTTTCAGATGTTCCATGTTTTGACCTCAACCTTTTCGATCGTCTGCGTTTGTGAGGTATGCTTCCTGAAAGGGAAGTCCTCTTTCTTTTTGGAATAGTTTTAGTGTTGGCAGGGCTACACCTCCTTTGAGGGCAAATATTAGATCATCCCAGGTTGATTGTTGTTGGGTAAGGTTATAGTTAACTATTAACCTGATCAAACAATGGTGGCTAACTACTATTTCTATGTGTTGTGACCATCTCAGCCTGTCGGTAGTGTCATGTAGTAATGAATTCAATAGTGCAGGTAAATTAACAGAGAATTTTTGTTTTAAGACTGCTAAAAGTTTGAGTTGTCGTGGCCTTACCACATATTTACGCCCATTGCAGGTAATATATTTCTAGACAATTCATGGCAATTCCCCCCATGGATCTCCAAGAGAAGATGGTTGAATGCCTTTTCCATTCTTGATTAGCTCGTATCCTTCATCCCTAAAAGCCTCGATAGCGTCATGTAGCTTTAATCGCTTTCCAGCCCATACTAGTCCTTCTACCGGCAACCCAGACACTTCTGCTATCACATCGTCTGTTATAGTGATTTGTCTGCCTCTTACCACAGATTGTCCATTCTGTAGATTCCATAAAAAATTGATGGTGATTTCCTCATTAGGGGGTTGAAATATTGTAAGATATGCTATCCATCCTGTACGAGCTAGAATTTCCCTAGCTTCATTAGAGACATCCAGTGTTAAAGGTTCTTTGCGCACTGTTATTCCTCACATAACGCTTGAATTCTACAAATGATTAGAGTAGCAAGGAAAGAATCACCATGAACAGAGCTGAGAGATGGAACATCAAATGGTTGTAATGGCTCTATCAGATGATACTTTATAAACATAAATACCATTATTGAGAACTATTATAATGCCACATGCTCTGTTATCATGGGATGTCGTACTATTCTACAAAATCAAATGAAAAGATGACAGTGCATGCATAAGTATATTGGAGGTCCTTGCCTCCTCTTGAAATAATAGGTGGCCTACGACCGAATGAATGAAAGGATAACGTGTTGGCCATGAAGTACAGGGGTGATGGATTGGGTAATGAAAGTGGCAAGGTACGCATATTACCGAAAGGATCATAAAGGATACTGGAGTGATGAAAACAAGGAAAGTAACGAGAGTTATCAATAAGTGATAAGCTACTGTGAGGTAATGTGATAAAGAGAAAGGACATCATAGGTAGGAAATAATACTTTACCACTCTTATTCCACTTAAAATTGTTGCAATTGATTTAAACATAGTAACTCATGCATAAAGGTTCAAGGTAAGTTATGGACATAGTCTCTTCGTAGAAACAATAAAGACATAAGTGTTATAGACATTTTTGCGAAATTCAACCCCAATCATAAATTTCCATAAACTGAGGGCTCCTATGTCCCTAAAAGTGTTGCTTCACTACCTAAAGGAACAAGGTCAGTTGAGTACATCATCTCCCAAAAGTTCTCCACTAAAAACTGCTCATAAATGGTCAAAACTGGACCATACTAAAAGCTCAGTTCAGAGGGTGTGATGCATATCACCATCCCAGTGTACAAGGTGTGATGCATACTGAATTTCTCCTCTGTAGGGTTCGATGGTAGGGAATGGACAAATGGCAAGGACAAAATGCGAGGTGGAAGATCATGGAATCTTCTAGAATCTTCCCATCTGACACTTGCCTCTCTGTTTTTGACCAGGGATGAGTAAGAGATCATCATTCTCTAAGTGGAAGCAGGAACTACGAGAGAGAGGACACTAATCAAGATCCTAGAAGATGACTCACCTCTCTGTAATCATCTATATATGGATCCCTCATCACAGAGATCTGCGGGCTGGAATTTTGTATCTTATAGAGAAGTGCTATTGGTTTTCTGGTGTACATTCATAGTGTTTGGTGATCTAAGATTTTCTTGAGGTGAAGAAGGGCTTCCTAGCTGGAGGATGACGCTGGGTCAGAACATATGGTTGTAACACTCTTGCTACTTTTCATCTTAATAAATCTATTCTAGTTTTCTTCCATATTCTTGTATACTTGTTTATATATGCATTTATATGGTTAACACACATCTAGTCTTATTTTATTTATGAATATAGATCTCTGTTTCTTCGATAGTAGTACGTTGTTGTGATTCCACAGGTTCTCTTTGAAGCTGGGCAGACGAAGAAGATGTGGCAAAGCTCTATCAAGAAGGAGAGGAAATCGAGCGCAAGACTAAGGTTGGTATTCTTGGTTCTCCTCTTGTATATTTTCATAAAAGAAAACGAAAGTAGACTTTAGTTGTTTTTTTCTAAGATAGCCACCCATCTTAGTGGGAATAGCAGCATCTGAGTGGACACTATTCCCGGTAACAAAATGGCGACTCCACTGGGGAGCGACTAGATTGTTTGTTAGCCTATCTATCTTTGTTTCTTTTATAAACTTATAGAAGGATCCTGAAATAAAGCCAGCTAGCCTTCAAACTGCATTTGTTATACAAATGGAAAGTAGATCAATGCTACTTTAGTCTATCTCCGGGTTTTGTTTATGAATTAAACAATAGATCTGAAAATAATCTAATTGCCCTAAGTGGTGACTCTAGTAACCTCTTTATATCACCCCTGTGTTTTACATACACTGAACATTACTTACTTGGCCTAAATCCCTGAACTGAATCGTAAATTGTGAGTGAAAACCTATTTAAAGTCTCACACTGGTACCATTGCACCTTGCCTTCAAGGGAGACTATATGCATTGCACTTCCGGAGTGCAGTAGCTGTGCTACATACTGGTTTCACTGTGTAACAGGTGCGATGGTTAGGGAGGGTTAAATTTACCCTCACGCTGTGGCTTTTTCTCACTGTTTTCAGTCCTATTCAAGATTTTTGTTGTCTATAGTCAGTGTATTTCTGTGAAAACCCCCTTCTCTTGCATTATTATGCCTCCTTAGTGCAAAGAACTATAAGTGTTTTTATGTATTGCGCATCATTTTCAGTTCCCTTTTGCAAAAAAGTAGCATAGTTGAACTGTTGTTTCTGGATCTAAAATTGTCGTAGCTGTCATTTTCAGCTTTAGAAGACAATCCCATTGTTTATGATAGTCGATTATACAGTTAATATTGCGTAGGATTTGAATTAGTAGTTTTTAATGTGTCAAAAAGCAATTTTCATTTCAAAATTGCAAAGTGTCTCTCCTACCTTCACTTCATTTTGAAAAAGAAATTTGTTGAGTACTGTCACTTTAAAAGTAATTCAGATTTGCATATAGCTTTCTTATCATCATTCATACATTAAGAAGGCTGAAAACAAATACATGCATGTGCATTTGCATTTCGATAGCTTTATTTAGGATGGTGCATTTAGCATCTGCTCTGTGATATTCGCCGAAAGATTCTTAATTTTCTTTCCTTAATAGCTAGGATTTTCATTGCTGAAAGAAGATTAAACGTTTGTTTATGATCTTAGACTACATTTTAGGAATTATATACACATCACGCGGTGAACCTGAAAGGAAAATTGTTAAGCAAGATCAACTTAAAATAAATTTAATGAATCTAACAATGCTGTTTGGGAACTATGCACAACATCTAAGGGTCTAGGCTAAGATGTATTTCCGCGTATAAAACCTGGAACTATTGTTTTCAGTGATGGTTGGGTGATTCCTCACTCTGAGACGACAATTGCCAGTACGGACTTTGTGGTTCCAGTAACGTCGAGTATATTTGGGAGGACACAATTGGCTGCATCTTGTATCCTTAGGAGCTGTGTGTGCCGGCCTATCATCGCAATGCACTGAACATAGTATTCGGGGAAGATTGTTCCGTACATTAAAAGTATTCTGCAGTTTTGCGATTGGTTTGGTCACCTTTCTCTGCCAGATCTCCAAAGAAGGTCCATTTGGCTCCTTTTTGGACTCCTTAAAGGAAAAGGTCCTCTGAGCGCTTGTCACTTCAGGCTCAATAAAAATCGAAGGCGACTAGAGTCATCTTTTGTTTTTTCTTGACTCTTTAAAATTGAAAAAGCAAGCTGTGTCAAAGCATCTAAAATTTATTTTAAATCGGAATAACATCACAAATTCCCCCGTTGGTCTTTAGGTTGAGAAAATGGAGTCTACCAACCAAGGATTTACCCTTCGAGGAAATCCTAGTCCCTTCTCCTCTTGGGGAGATGTTGGTGCACCCCATATGGCCACTTTGTCACTTCTAGGGTTGACAATTGGTTTGCCTGACTAGCTCTTCTCTACCTTCATCGTTTAGAATCTGTAATTCTTGAAAAGTCAAATCAGTGACTAGATGACACTAGCGTTGCCTCCCAACCTTCTACTTCATCTGATTCTCCCTCTCCTCCTTCCTCTTCACTTGATAAAGCCGATAGAGCTAAAAATCAAGTAACTGAGAAGAAGAAGCAGAAACAGAAAAAGGAAAAGAAGAAGAAGGAACGAAAATCGAAAGGGGGCAACCAAGCGTCATCTAGTGAAAATCCTCACACCTCAATGTCAAAACCTAAATCTCTTTGTGTCATTTGCAATGGATACCACTATCACTGAGATTGTCCCTGCATCCCTCGGATCTTAAGGGACTAGTCTCCTCGTTTACACAATTCGGTGGCGTCAACCTCTAATGCTCATGTTGAATGCACACCATCAACTAGTGAAAGTGAAGCACATGGACAGAAAAGGAATCCCAAATTTCCTTGTAAGTTGTGTGAAGGAAATCATGTTGTCCAACGTTGTCCCTTCCTTGATGAGGCTAAAAGAGTTTTGGATGATCGTCCAGTTTCACCTCTACGACTTCCTCCTAGATATAAAAAACTCTTGCCAAGTCCTCCACTAGTTGAAAATCTGGCTGGCCCATCATTGTGGTCGGCCGAAGCGTCTATCATTGAAAATGAACCCTCTAAATCCGTACGAGATGAAAGTCAAAAGGTCAAGATGGCAATTGACCCAGTCTTGCCTTCAGAGTGTTCATCCTCAAATGATACCGTCACTGAAGAGAAAGAGAACAACATCGTTCAAATTCTTTTCGTCAACATAGACTCCGTTGAACTTGGAGGCAGTCCTCCCATTCCTTTATTCCAAGAAGGAAGTTCATTAGAGTCATATTCGGCCGTCTATTCGGTCCCACCACCAAGCAACCTAGTCGTTTCCTTCAACTGGAATCTACTAGGAAGACCCCGTTTACCAGCTAGTGTACCATTCATAATCATTGTACAAGATTACAGAATGGTCATGGCTAGTACCATCATCGATGAAGGGGCTTCTTTGAGTATCCTTTCCTCAATTGCTTGGAAAGCGCTTCGTTTGCCATGGCTTTTGCCTGAAACGAGAAATCTGATAGGCTTCGACAAAGGAACCAGTCGACCTTTAGGGATCCTTCCAAATGTGCCCATTAATTTGAGAAGGAAAACTGTTCACATGAACTTAATGGTAGTTCAAGGACCATTATATTATAATCTACTCCTTGGACGCGACTATGTTTATTGCATGGGAGCCATCGTCTCCTCACTCTTTAGAGTAATGTGTTTTCTGCACGAAGGCAGGATGGTCAAGCTCATAGACCAAATGTCATTCCCCGGTTCACACATCATAAATAGTCAAATGCCATCCCTAAATGGTCTTTTCATGCAAGGAATGTCTCATCGATCTCCAGTCCGTCCACCTAATGAGCGCGAGTGATTCAGGAAGATGTGACTGAAACCCAGGGGGCATGCACCTTGGCCTATTTCGGCAAGGAAACCTTGGGTATAGAGTGGGTTTCGACGAGGGATATATAACTAGTCTGATGAACCCATCCTTATAGGAAAATGGGATCAGGCTGGAATAAGATACCTTTGTTAAAGTTATGTGAGTGGAGTATCTCTACGCCACTCCCTTTTGTCTATTTTGGTAGGCATCGCCAAGGGAGCTTTCTGTCTGCTAAGCAAATGGAAATTTCTTGGTAACCTGGAAATTTTTTGCTATACCTGGGGGCATGAAAACCTTTCTTCATGCAAGTGAAGAGCAGCTATTTATTTTTTAAATTTGTAGGACCTCTAACCCTTTAAACCCATAAGGCTAGTCGTTTCCTAGCTTGCAGAAAGAAAGGATCCAGGGCAAAGCTTGAGAGATGTAAGCCCCTTCAAAATAGCATCTCGAATGAGAAATTCTTATAATATGACTAGTGAGCAATGTTACCGCATGGTTCAAGCTTGTTAAAAAATAAACCCTCCATGAGCAGTTTTAGCGCATAGTTCAAGCTCGTTAAAAAATAAACGTAAGTCAGGAGCAAATGTTTCCCCCATCGTTTAAGCTCATTAAAAAATGAACCAGTAAATAACCATTGTGAATGCCTTATCGCGAGCTTTTGAGCCTTGGTCATGTTCTCGCCATCACCTCCACTCTATTTTCAGCTGATCATTCACCCCCATATGATTGTTTACCTCTTTGAGGAACATCTGCGAAGAGTGATTCTATTAGCCATCCTTGTGACACTATCATGATTGGAAAATTCCAAATCTTACCTGGAATTAGTTGCTACTCGAAAACATCACTCATTCCTCGAAAACGAGTCTTCTTTAAGATCTTTTGAACTGACTCAGAAAATATGAAAAGATTGTCGAGAAATTGGCCTCTCCGGCTCGTTAAAGTCATCGGAAGTGCTATCCCTCCTCTAGATTTTAAGCTTTTTGGACCTAAGGTATTATTACACAAAAATATCGAGTGCTTGCCTTGTTCAGCTCGTTAAAACTATCGAAAATTAATCCCTTTTGTATTATTTTACACTTTTTCGGACTTAAGGGATTATATGAAGAAAAAGAATCGTTGGAGTCTCCTTTTCATTTCTTTCAGACTCTCTAAAATTGAAAGGGACCGAGTTATCTTTGTCGTTAAACTTGTTAAAACCGAGTAGCAACAAACTTGTCCAAATGGATGAGAACGAGTTTCACTGTCGCTAGGCTCGCTAAAATATAGCGACAGGCTTGCCCAAAGGGCAGATTATAGAACAAGCATATGTTATCCTCCTCAAGCTTGACAAAAATAAAGAGGTACTGTTCAGCAATGACTGGGGAAAACTGGGAAGAAAACTTGAAGAAACTTTATTGGTAGCAAGTTGCTCTTGAACATGACACTTTCCTTCCGCATCCATGCCAGGTTGGGTTGTTCCGTTCACTGGTCATCACCATTCGTCCATCACACCATCCATATTTGGGGTTAACACTACCAATCCATCGTTAGTGTTGCCGATATGTTCAAGAGAAGTCATTCAGACAATTCACCTGTGTCTCACCCACTGCAATACATTCAGGCTCCATTCCTTCATGACCGCCACCCTGAACCATGTATCGTTAGATTATTTTCACCTCCAAAATCATTTGCTTCGTTTCGTGTTGTTGATGTGGGATTCATTAAGGCCCTCCTGCGACAGGTCACTTCTTGTCGACATCAGCTCATTATCCAAGAAGTTGACTTAGGAACAACCCTTTCAGTACTCTGAAGCTTTCATGCCTCAATGGCAAGTTTCTCACTTTCGGTGATAGGTTTACATCAATGGCCTTCGACCGGGAGATTTTACGTGGTCTTCGACGCCAAGTCCTTTTTCACACCACATGAATTGTACTGTAGTACCTTGAGGGTCATTGTCATTATTGGTGATTCCTATCGCGCATCTTAACAGCTTACATCATTGGCTAGTAATCAGGTGATGTCTTTCCATGTTCGACTCCAAAACATTTTTCACATGGATTGACTTGTACTCCGAGTGAATATTGAATGAGTTTTGAAGACCTTGGATCTAGTTTCATCCATCCGGGCTATGATATATTCAGGAATATAAAGACATCAAGTGTACATCATTGCCGAACAGATGATCATCCAAATCAAAGGATGATGAGTCCATATCATCAGTCTGTCACACAGACAATTGTCTGTCCTATGTACATGAGAATGAATTTATAAAGCTAAGCATGGGAATGCCCACCTCAGCTAGATTATGAAAAAATGTTGTCAAAATAATGTATTGTATCGTATCTTATTACAGGTCACCTCCTAGCCCGGAAAAACTTCGGATCCTCATAGTAAAGCATTTCACCCAACATCAAAAAGATTAACAACCTCATGCTTTAGGGGGAAACTGTTATAGACATTTTTGGGCACTTCAACCCCAATCATAAATGTCCATAAACTAATGGCTCCTAACTCCCTAAAAGTGTTTCTTCATTGCCTAAAGGAACAAGGTCAGCTGATTACATCATCTCCCAGAAGTTCTCCACTGAAAACTGCTCATAAATGGTCAAAACTAGACCATACTGAAAGCTCAGTGCAGAGGGTGTGATGCATATCACCTTCCCAGTGTACCAGGTGCAATGCATACTGAATTTCTCCTCTGTAGGGTGCGATGGTCGGGAATGGACAAATGGCAGGGACAAAATGCGAGGTGGAATATCATGGAATCTTCCAGAAGCTTCCCCTCTCACACTTGCCTCTTTGTTTTCGACCAGGGATGAGTAACAGATCATCATTCTCCAAGTGGAAGCAGGAACTATCAGAGAGAGGACACTAATCAAGATCCCAGAAGATGAGTCACCTCTCTGTAATCATCTATATATGGATCCCTCATCACAGAGATCTGGGGGCTGGAATTTTGTATCTTATAGAGAAGTGCTATTGATTTTCTGGTGTACATTCATAGTGTTGGGTGATCTAAGCTTTGCTTAAGGTGAATAAGGGCTTCCTAGCTGGAGGATGATGCTGGGTCAAAACATATTGTTGTAATCCTCTTGCTACTTTTCATCTTAATAAAGTTATTCTAGTTTTCTTCCATATTCTTGTGTACTTGTTTATATATGCATTTATATGGTTAACACACATCTGGTCCTGTGTTATTTATGAATATAAATCTTTTTTTCTTCAATAGTAGTACGTTGTTGTGATTCCACAGGTTCTCTCTGAAGCTAGGCAGATGAAGAAGAAGTGGCGAAGCTCTATCAAGAAGGAGAGGAAATCAAGCGCATGACTAAGGTTCGTCTTCTTGGTTCTCCTCTTGTCTATTTTCATAAAAGAAAACGAAAGTAGACTTTACTTGTTTGTTTCTAAGATAGCCGCCCATCTTAGTGGGAACAGCAACATCCGAGTGGACACTATTCCTAGTAACAATGAGAATAGGGTATTATAATAATTATTGATGTAAAATAAAACTTCAATACCATTAGCAGAGCTTCCGTTTCCTGCAGGCATCGATAGCCTGGACAGAGTTGCTTTTTAACCCTTGGGAACCATAGTCCTCTATGTATAATTGGGGAAGTGGATTATGATGTCCATAGTAGAGACCAACGTCCTGGCGTGGTAACCACATGAACACATTTACATTCACTGGGAAGTAGCGAAAGTGGTCAGGCCATCTCATGATGAGACCCCCTATCCTCCATCTGTGGAAAAAAAATCATACAATTGTTAGTGAAGATATATATATTATATATATATATATATATATATTATGAAACACTGCCCATTTGACATATATAGGGTGGCTCAGCACTCCTTAAGAGTAGAGATAGTGGGAGAAGTTTGAACATATCAATAGAAAAAAATTTACCCATAATCTTATTGATAATAAATGGAGAGAATTATATGGGACAGGGGAGAATCAGCATGGTAAAAATAATCAATCAGGTTGATTTATAGTGGAAATGAGGACAATGAAGTGATATAGATAATTGTCTTCTTTATTTTTTGATCATCACAAGGAAATCTTGTTAAAGATGATAATATTCAAGATATTTCCCTATTCCATTGGACTCCATACTTGTTGTCCTTAAATATGTATTGTACTTTTATGCCATAAAGTGGATCATAAAGTGTGAACTAGGATGGCCTAGGGATGATCATGCAATGAGAAGAAAGGATGTTCTCAAAAATATTCACAAGGTGTTGTTCCCTAAAGGGAACAACAAAAGAAAACCCACACAAAAGGTGTTTTTCCCTAGATGGAACAATAGTTCTTCCCTATAAGGAACAATAGTTGTTGCCTATAGGGAACAACAAAGAAAAACACACAAAAAAGTGTTGTTCCCCGTAGGGAACAAAAAAGAAAACACACACAAATGGGTGATGTTCCTTGTAGGGAATAACAAGAGAATACACATGAAAATTGTTGTTTCCTATAGGGAAGAACACCTTTTCCCTGTAGGGAACAACAACTGTTCCCTGTAGGGAATAGAAAATAAAAATGCACACAAAAATTGATGTTCCCTAGAGGGAACAACTGGTGTTCCCTGTAGGGAACAACAAAGAAAAATAAACATGAAAAGTGTTATTCCCTATAGGGAACAATAATTGTTCCCTGTTGGGGACAACAAAGGAAAATGCTCATGAAAAATGTTTCTCCCTATAGGGAACAATACTTGTTCGATGTTGGGAATAGCAATTGTTCCTTGTAGGGAACAACAAAGAAAAATACCCACAAAAAGTGTTGTTCCCTATAACGAACAACAGTTGTTCCCTGTAGGGAACAACAAAGAAAAATGCACACAAAAAGTGCTCTTCTGTATAGGGAACAACAATTGTTCCTTGTATGGAACAACAAAGAAAAATACACACGAAATGTGTTGTTCCCTATAGGGAACAATTGTTGTTCCCGATAGAGAACAACAAAGGAAAATAGGAAAAAAAACTAATAAACAATCTACTATTCTAAGCAAATCCAATCAAATACAAAGAAAACAGAAAATCAATTTTATATACAAGTTTCAAAAAAAAAAAAAAAAAAATTTCATTGGATTGGTGTTGTTGAAGAGTTTCCCTCTTTAGAGAGAATTTGTATCGTAGAATCCTCATGTATTTGTTGGCAAAAGGATTCTCTTGTAAGTGGTTTATGGTAGTGGCGTACTTGTTTAGTCAATTTAGTGTCCTAAATTGCTCTACATAAATTATCAATCCGGGTGTCGTAAACTGATGAAGTGTAGTGCACTATATGTGTTAGATGGCCCTTCCTACTTCAGTGTTTTTGAGTTTTAAGTTGTTTTGGGGATTTTAATCCTTTAATCCCTAATGATGTAAAATGTATTTAATAAGACCTTAAATCTACTTCTGCTAATGAAATAAGGACTAAGAGTAATTTAGGCCAGATTTGGATGAAAAGTTTTAATCAAGAAAATGAAAACAAAGTTTCTCTTCTTGCTATTATGATTGTTTTCAAAACATGAGCTAAAAGGACTTAAGAGTACTATCCAATAAATTACAAAACGAAAGCTTAAATGAGATATGAAAACTGAAAATGAGATTGCAACTATCTATGATGAACCAAAAATGAAATACTGGAAATGAGATTAATGTCTAGTCTATTGGAGAATGAAAACTTGATGAAAAACTAAAAATGGAATTACAACAAAACTGAATGAAAAACTATGACTGAAAATGGAATTTTAACTAGTCTACTATAACAGTTAAATGAATTGCTTTGCCACTCTACTACACAATTTTGGGAGAACAACGTCCTTGTGATAACAATTTGAGGGATTCAATACTTCATTGTTCTAAGAAAACCTAATATTGAAAATGAAACTGCAACAAAGAAAAATGAAATGCTAAGACTAAAAATAAAATGGTAGCTAATCTACTATGGAAACTAAATGAAGTGTTTTGTCACTTTGCTACACAATTTTGGGAGAACAACATCCTTTTGATAGAATTTTGAGGGATTCCATACTTCATTGTTCTAAAAGAAGGTAAACATAAAAATGCATAGAAAGACTCATTCATAAATGAAATGTCTCACCACTTAGTTTTAGGATGAACCATCAACTGAAAGGGCCTTTGGAAACATTCACTCACAACATGAGTTACTAAACTAACAATAAAATAGCATTGAACAATTTAATTCAAAATCTAAAGACTAATGAATAGCAAATGAAATGAATTACTCTACGCTACTGAAATCAACTTGAAGCTGCTGATAAGAAACTAGAAAGTAGTGAAACAAAAGAACTATTATGTGCTAGAAAGAAGATGACACAAGCTGCACTATGAACAGAGTTAGAAACTGGTTATAAACATCATGGAAAAAAACATTGTGAATTTACAATTTAAATATGAAAGATAAAACAAAAATAAAATGTAACCTTAACCAGCACAGGGGCCTTCTACAAAGGTCTCAGATTATAAACACTCCAACAATGCTTCAGGTATCCATGAAACACAATATTTATATTAAAAGCAAAGAATGAGTTCTTCAAACTACAGAGTGGAAAGCATCAACCTCTATTTTCTACTTTTTTTGAATTTTAAGGGTGTCTAGGTACTCACCGAGGCTCCCTAGAATGTCAGTTTTGAACTCATCGAGCATATTGCGAAGTTCTTCCCTACTTACAGATCCAGTTGTAGATTTGTTTGCTCTAACAAGAGAAGGATCTCTCGCCCCTTTCTCAGTTTTAGATTTCCCTCTTGAGAGATGAACACATAGTTCTGCTATGTCCTTCAATGGAAATTGAGAGATATCTCCCTGCCCCATCATGTTAAGGATATCTATCCATTCATCTCTAATGGCCTCTAATAAAATACCTTTCAAAGTTTCTTCATTTAATTGTTCATTTTTCCTCTTTTCAAATTATAGTTGAATCTTTCAAGCAAATCCTCTAAGTTTTCATCTTATTTTTGCATCATTTTGAACACCTCATCTTTATGATTGGTAGACATAAAATAATCCAAATATCTATCGAAAAATGCTTGGTTCATGTCATTCCAAGTTCTAATGGATTGAGTGACAGACCCCATAAATCATTTCAAAGCGACCAGTTTTAGTGTTGAAGGGAACAATTTGAGTTTTTGAGAGTCTTCTACATAGTCATAAGTTTTGCACAAGACTTGAAACTCAAACAAAAATGTTTCAAGATCCGGACTTCTCAACCCATGAAAGTTTGGGGGGACAGATGGTGAAATGTTTTTCGTTGTGGTATGTCTTTCCTCATCTACTATAGGGAATCCAAATGAGGAAACTGCTTCGGATCCCATCACTGAGAAAGATGTATAGAACAGAGTCATGTTTGCCATAGGTTTCTATGTTTGACTTCTCCTTGACCAGAATCTTCCTCCTCGATCTAGGCTAGATGAATAGGATATGATCCATGCCCTAATTTTTTTTGAATCTACCCATGTAGTCATTTTCCCCTCTTGACACTTGCAACCTGCAAAAGCATGGAAGTAGCTCTAGAATAGCCAATTAGATGTAGAATGTGGCTATGTTCTGTAGCTAAAAGACAAAAACTTATTCAAATAGCAAACATAAAAGTATAGCCTGTAAATCACTGAAATATAATCCTTAAGGCAATGTGTAATGGTTTTTGAGGATAAGGATGCATTTTTCATGGAAAAGCAAAGAAAGAAGGATGAGAAAAGTTGTTAAGGCAAAGGCAGTTTTGGAGCTCAACATACCCCTACTGCAAGACTATTGCATGTCCCTAAGTCAATCGATGTAGTTGGAATTTCAATCCCATTTATATGTGTCCTGATAGTTGGACTTCCTAGATCCACATATTTCTGCATGGCAATCTTTCCCATCATGATGTCTGCTATCTTTCCTACCAAGTGAATGCTTTTTGTTTCTCTCGGTTTTCTTCATGGTATTTGATGCTCAAGACCTTTATTATCTTGGCTAGAATAGGAATTTCTCTTAGCAAAGGAATATTGCTAGAAAAATTCTTCAATTCCTCTAGAAAATCATAATTTGGCAACAAGATCTGTTTTTCTACCCCTCTATCAATTTGTAATCTCTCAGGAAAAGAAGGTGTAGAAGTAGATGTTGTTTGCTCAATTATAGGAGTTCTGTTTATTGATTCTTCTTGTTTATCTTTTTTAATGTTTTTGTTTTGGAGGGATGTTCCCTCAAAACATTTATTAACTTTCAGAGAATCCAACTCAGGAGTGTCTTTCTCTTGAATAAATATAGCAGGTTTTTCCTTTTCTAATATCCTACCAGATATAAGTTGAACATCATTAATATCTAGAGGAGTAATCATATAAGTTGTAAATTGTTGTCCTTCTACCATGTAAGCATTATGAGGGTTTTTATTATTGGGGTTTGGTAATGGTTGGGCAGGTGGATGATTTGGTCTTTGTTGAAAAGAAAGTAAGAGTTGAGGATTTTGACCTTGTTGTGGAGGTTGTTGTGGAAATGGCAGCAAAAGTTGAGGGTTTTGATTTGGAAGTTGCTACTGATTTTGTGGCTGATTTTGTGAGGGAGGGTAATTCTGATAGGATGGAGGACATTGATAACATTGAGAAAATCTCCCATAAGAATTTTATACCCCTTGTGCCCATAGTTGAGATTCATACTGAGATTGAGGTTGAGGCCAAGGTTACTGCCAAGAATTCTAGTTTGGTGGGGGTTGAAGATACATTGGATTGGTGAATCTTTGATTTTGTGGCCCTTGCCAAGGTCTTATTGCAAGAAAACAAAGACATTCTATAGGTTTGGGACTGGTTCCTCTTGAAAGACAACCTTAAGACCTGGGATTGAAGGATAGTCCTTGGTCTCATGACTTTTTGAACAAATCATACAAGTTTCTACAATTTTTGCATCTAAAGGGCATTCCTTTAGAGCATGTTCCTTTCTACATTGTGGACAAAAGATGCCTAAAGCATCAACCTCTGTTTTCTGCTTGTTTTGAATTTTAAGGGTGTCTAGCTGCTCATTAAGGCTCCCTAGAATGTCAGTTTTGAATTCATCAAGCATATTGCCAATTTCTATCGTACTTACAGATCCAGTTGCAGATTTGTTTGCTCTAACAACATAAGGATCTCTCGGCCCTTTCCCATTTTTAGATTTCCCTCTTGAGAGATGAAAACATAGTTCTGCTATGTCACTCAATGGAAGTTGAGATATATCTCCCTTCCCCATCATGTTAAGGATATCTATCCATTCATCTGTAACAACCTTTAACAAAAGTGTTTTCAAAGTTTCTTCATCTAAGTTGTTCACTTTTTCTCTTTTCAAATTATAGTTGAATCTTTCAAGCAAATCCTCTAAGTTTTCATCTTGTTTTTACATCATTTTGAACACCTCGTCTTTATGATTAGTAGGCATACAATAATCCAAGTATCTATCCAAATATGCCTCTTTCATGTCATTCCAAGTCCTAATAGGTTGAGTGACTAACCCCATAAACCATTTCAAAGAAACCCCTTTTAGTGTTGAAGGGAACAATTTGATTTTTTGAGAGTCTTCTAGATAGTCATAAGTTTTGCACAAGACTTCAAAATCACACAAAAATGTTTGAGGCTGCTCACTTCTCAACCGATAAAAGTTTGGGAGGACAGATGGTGAAATGTTTTTCATTGTGGCATGTGTTTCCTCATCTACTATAGGGAATCCAAATGAGTTATCTAATTCCCTATTTCCTTTGCTTCCTCCATTATTATGTTTACCTCCTCCATTGTTTCCTCTACCTCTCCCTCTACCCCCTCCACTAAACAATGATAATTCTCTATCTTGTTCTTCTTCTCCAATTATAGTTTCCTTAGAGTGAGTATAGGGCTAAAACTACAAGGTTATTCCCTCTTCCTCTAGTTCTTCTATCAATGGACTATGAGAGGGAGTTTCTACTTTTTGTTCCTCACAGGGTATTCCTAGTTCTTCAATTACAATAGGCTCCCCTGTGGAGGTGAAAATGGTCTTCTCTCCTAGGGCTGTTTTGGTGGATGATGTAGGAGAATCTTCTAATTGAGCTTATACCCCTTGAATTCTAGGAATCCTATGGCTGGGAGTATGAGTCTAGGATGCAGGTGTGTCTTTTCTAACTTTTGGTGGAGTTGGTGGAGTTGTAGGAATCGAACTTCTGCCCCTAACTATAAATCTGCTACTAGAATCGCTTTCTCTATGCATGTCATTATTTTGTTTTGTTGTTTTTTTTCTTAAATGTAAGAGATAAGGCTACCTAGTTACACTTCCTTGACAATGACGCCAAAATGTTTGGTCAATTTAGTGTCCTACATTGCTCTACATAAATTATCAATCCGCATATCGTAAACTAATGAAGTGTAGTGCACTATATGTGCTAGATGGCCATTCCTACTTCAATGTTTTTGAGTTTTAAGTTGTTTTTGGGTTTTTAATACTTTAATCCCTATGATGTACAATGTATTTATAAGACCTTAAATCTACTTTTGCTAATGAAATGAGGACTAAGATTACTTTAGGCCAAACTTGGAAGTAAAGTTTTAACCAAGAAAATGAAAACCAAGTTTCTCTTCTTGCTATTATGATTGTTTCCAAAACATGAACTAAAAGGACTTAAGACTGCTGTCTAATCAATTACAAAACGAAAGCTTAAATGAGATATTAAAACTGAAAATGAGATTGTAGCTATCTATGATGAACCAAAAATGAAATACTAAAAATGAGATTACTCTCTAGTCTATTGCAGAATAAAAACTTGATGAAAAACTGAAAATGGAATTGCAACAAAACTAAATGAAAAACTAGGACTGAAAATGAAATTGCAACTAGTCTACTATAACGGCTAAATGAAGTGCTTTGTCACTTTGCTACAAAATTTTTGGAGAACAACCTCCCTGTGATAACATTTTGAGGGATTCAATACTTCATTGTTCCTAGAAAAACTAATACTGAAAATGGAACTGCAACAAGAAAAATGAAATGCTAAGACTAAAAATAAAATCGCAACTGATCTACTATTGAAACTAAATGAAGTGTTTTATCACTCTGCTACATAATTTTGGGAGAACAACCTCCTTGTGATAACACTTTGAGGGATTCCATACTTCATTTTTCTAACAAAAAGTAAACATAAAAATACAGAGAAAGACTCATTCATAAATGAAATATTTTGGAAACATTCACTTACAACATGAGTTACTAAACTAACAATAAAATGGCATTGAACAATTTAATTCAAAATCTAAAGACTAATGAACATCAAATGAAATGAATTAGTCTATGCTACTGACATCAACTTCAAGCTACTGATAAGAAACTAGAAAGTAGTGAAACAAAAGAACTATTATGTGCTTGTAAGAAGATGACACAAGCTGAATTATGAACAAAGTTAGAAAATGGTTATAAACATCATTGAAAAAACACTGTGAATTTACAATTTAACTATGAAAGTTAAAACAAAAATAAAATGTAACATTAACCAGCGCAGGGGCCGTCTGCACAGATCTAGGATTATAATCACTTAAGCAAGACTCCAACAATGCTTTAGGTATCCATGAAACACAGTCTTTATATTAGAAACAAAGAATGAATTCTTCAAACTACATAGTAGAAATCTAAACTCAATCCATGAGCAAAAACTAAACGTCTTCTGTGTTCTTCACACAGGTATCTATAGAGAAATTATACAGTTGTTTTAAAGGGAGAAATAAGCTACAACAAAACTCGTAGGTAGGAAAGTATGCGAAATTCCTGTCCTTGGTTGCTTAGAAACATAAATCTACTGTAATGGCTATTGGATTCTATTTGTACAAGTGGCAGATGAAGTCTGTGGCCTCAAGAAACTGCTTCAGATCCCATCACGAAGAAACGTCTATAGGACAAAATCCCGCTTTCTATAGGTTTCTATATTTGACTTCCCTTTGACCGGAGTCTTCCTCGTCGATCTATGCCTGATGAATAGGATATGATCCATCCTCGGATGTTTTCCAACCGACCCATGTAGTCCTTTTCCTCTCTTGACATCTGCAATCTGCAAAAGTGTGGAAGTAGCTACGGAATAGTCGATTAGCTATAGAATGTGGCTGTGTTCCATAGCTAAAAGACAAAAACTTATTGAAATAACAAACATAAAAGTATATCCTATAAATCACTGAAATATACTCCTTGAGGCAATGTGTAATGGTTTTTGATGATGAGGATGCATTTTTCATGAAAAATCATAGAAGGAAGGATGAGAAAAGTTGCTAATGGAAAGGCGGTTTTGGAACTCAACAGTACTCGATGTCCATTTTATTTAAAAGAGTAGACAAACCCATCAATGGTGGCTAATGTAAGGGTGCCATTATCAAGCACCTCTTGTATCTTGTAGGGACCTAACCATCTAGTCCAATGTTTTCCCACGAAATCCTAGAACCTTAAATCATACAGAAGTGCCCAATCACCTTCATGGAATATCTTTTTCTTGATGAGGGAATCATGCCATTTTTCTCTTTGTTGTTGAATCAACGTAGTATGCTGAAGAGATGATAGGTGGATTTCATCCAATTCATTGACTTGATGCAATCTATTAACCTGTGCTTCATTCAAATCCAACCCTACTTCTTGCACTATCCTCAATGTCAAAATTTCAAATTCTATTGGGAAGATAGGCTCTTTGCCAAACACTAGCTGATATGGGGAGTATCTTGTGGTATTCCTCCAAGTCATGCGATATGACCACAGGGCTTCTGGCAATTAGGTAGCCTAGTCACATCTATGTGAGGTGACTGTCTTTGTTAGAGTGGCCTTCATTACATTGTTGGTACTTTCTACCTCGCCATTTACCTGTGGGTGGTATGGAGATGTGATTATGTACAAAATGTGATGATCTTTTAATGTAGCAGCAATCTTATGGCCTACAAATTCTTTCCCTTCATCTGTAATTATTTCTCTGGGAAAGCCATACTGCACGAAAATTTGGAAATGAAAATGGATTATTGTGTGGTCTGTTGCCCTTGGTAATTCTTCTGCCTCCACCCATTTGGTCACATATTCCATTGCAACTAGTATATATACCTTTTGATTAGATGATGGGTTTATTGGAACAATAAAATTTAACACCCAGCATTCAAAAGGTTCGATGACTAACTGTGTATGTAGGGGCATCTCATCAGACTGGCCAGGGTGACCCATTTTTTGTCAGCTGTCGTATGCCTGGAAAAATTTCCCGGCATCCTTAAAAATGGTGGGCCAATAATAGCCCATTTGTAAGACTTTATCTCCATTCCCGCGGTCTACAATGTGTCGACTGCAAGGTCCATCGTGGCAAGCTTTCAAGATATCATAGATTTCATGTTCTCTGACACACCAAGGGATATGCATATCGGCTCCTATGTGAAAGAGGTATCCTCCGATCCAGGAGGACCAAGTGTTGCGCTGCACTATTAATTTTCTTTCTCTAAGTGTGAGGTGCTTGGGTAATTTTCCCACTTCTAACTAGTTCATGACATCCGTGTACCATGGAATTTTCACATTTACAGCAAATAGGTGCTCATTGGGGAACTAGTGTTCCACTACCATTGCGCCATCTATTTTTGGCACACGTGAGAGGAAGTCTGCCACCAGATTTTCCCTTTCTTGTCGATCTTTTATTGTTATGTCAAATTCCTGCAAAAGGATTAACTATCATGTCACTCTCCCATTTGTAATAGATTTATTAGCTAAATATTTGATAGCAAAGTGATTAGTATACAAAACCACAAGGTATCGTCTTATACAGTGTATGGATTTGTTAATATCATAGATTACAGCTAGAAATTCTTTCTTGATTGCGATGTAATTGAACTCAGCAGGAGTTAAATTTTTGTTGACGTTGTATATCGCATAAGGTTTCTTATCTTCCTCTTGGCCAATAATTGCTCCAATGGTTGTATCTAATGCATTAGATGAAATCTGGAATGGTAAATCCCAGTTCAATCCCCGTAATACTGGGGCTGTTGATACTAGCCATTTTAATTCTTCAAAGGCAATGTCACATTTTCAGTCCATATAAAATCGATATTTCATGTCAAAGCACGTAATGATGCAACATTTTGGGAGAAGTTCTTTGTAATTCTTCAATAATATCCAAAAAAACCCAAAAAACTATGTACCTTTATTTGAGTGCATGGGGTAGGTATTAAGAGGATTATCTGAATTTTTACTGGATCTAATTGAATTACAGCTGCTGAGATGTAATGACCCAAGATGAGGCCTTCGGTCATAATCATGTGGCATTTCTCTTGGCTTAAGCAGAGCCTAGTAGCAATGCATCTTTTTAGGACTTTCTCCAGTGTCTGTAATGCCAGCTCGAAGTCATCTCCATAGGGTGCAAAATCATCCATGTATGCCTCGAGTCCCTCGTTTATCAAGTCTACAAAAATGTTGAGTATGGCTCTCTGGAATGTGGTAGGTACATTGCACAGTCAAAAAGGTAATACCCTATAAGGAAACGTCCCCTAGAGGCAGGTGAAGGTAGTCTTATCTTGGTCTTTAGGGGAAATTTGGATTTGGTTGTAGCCATTGAAGCCGTCTAGGAAAGAGAAGAATTTTTTACCTGCCAATGTGTCCAGAACCTAGTTGATGAATGGGAGGGAATAATGATATTTTTGCGTTGCTTTATTAAGCTTTCTGTAATCGACACATATATGCCACTTCCCATTCTTTTTAGGAACCACAACTAGTGGAGAAACCCATTTGCTATCAGATATAGGATAGATGAAATCTACATGTAACAAATTATTTAGTTCGTCTTTAACAACATCATTTAGGTGACGGTTTAATCTTTGTTGAGGTTGTCAAATGGGTTTCGCATCTTTCTCAGTGTAGATGTGGTGCATACATAATTTGGGGTCAATGCCTTTCATATCTCGGTAATCCCAAGCAAAATTCTCTTTATATTTTCTAAGGAGTTGAATAAGCCTCTATTGCTAATCATCAGTCAGGTTTTTTTTAATGTTTAGGACTTCCCCTGGCTCAAATTCAATGGTTTTTATATTATAAACAATTGTTGTTGGTATTGTTTGGTCATTGATATATTTTGAGGGATATTCTTCCATTTCGTTATCTAGAGCTACTTCAATCATGTGACATTTTAGATTATATATGGGAGCCGGGAGGTTAATATAAGTGTTAATAATGTCATCTTCTGTTTGATTCTTAAATTCAGCTACAATTAGTGGTGACCGAATATTTTTACTTAAATATGTTACAGGTTGTTTCCTAGTTTTCATTATAGTTAGGCTTAGCTGAGCTGGAGGATATAAAGATAGGTTCTTCACATTACTTCCTCTTGCTATAGTCATACTACTTGTTCGACAGCTTATATAAGCATATGTAGTCACTAGCCAAGGTCTTCCTAATATTAGAGGATGTCCATCTACTTGATTTCTAGGATTAATAATCAAGAAATCTGTTGGGTATTCCCAAGAATCTACAAACACCATTACATCCTGTAATGTCCATTCTGGTTTGACAATTGATTGGTCAGCAAGTTCCAGCAAGGTCATGGTTGGATCTAAGGCTATGGTGCCAAGTCTTTGACAAGTTGTTGTTGTGAGAATATTAATGATTGCCCCTACATTCACTAATGCATTGGGAAAGGAACATCCATTTATTTGTACTGTGACTATAGCGTTTCTTGGGTCCTTATATTTCACCAGTGTTTCTTTGCCTGATAATAAATCAGACAAAGTTCTGACTACATGGACAGTTGGTGTTGCATTTATTTTCCTCGTAGGATTTTTGGTACACAATTCCTTAATGGATTTTGCATAGATTGGAATGTACTGAATAGCTTAGAGGGGTATTTTTACACAAAGATTTTTTAATTCTCCTAGGAGATCGAAATCAGGATATTCGATTGGGCGAGGTATAATCAATATTTCTAGGAATGGTGGAGAAAGGGTAATAGTTTGATTTTGATTTTTTTGTTTAACTGTATTCTCTCTTTGAGATATTTTTTCTACAGGCAGTGGTTCTTCTAATTTTATATTTTTATCACCCTATGACTTGATTATCCATCCATAACTCAATTTGAGTTAATTACACATTCTCAAGTCAAATTACGGATCCATCCATTCAAGAATTTGTAGCGAATGGACTGGTCTATTATTGGGATTCCGATTGGGCTGGGCTGGGAGTTGTGGTCAAAAATTAGGTTGAGGATTTTGTTGCAATGTCTAAGGTGCTGATAGCATAGGTTGAGGCAGGGGTATTGTTCCTGCTAGCTAGTTTGTAGGTCTTTTCCAGTTTGACTGCCACTTTTGGTTTTGTGAAGTGGAGGGGAACCATTCAGATTGATATGGCTTATTCTACCAAAATGGTGGAAAGTAAGAGGAATTTGGCAAACTATTGTTTTGATTTGATTGATTGGACCAAGGTGGCATAGAAAATTCTTGTGGTGACGAATTAGGAAAAGGTGGTTGGCTCTGCCATGTAGCTCCTATGAATTACTAAGAATTATATTGTGAGGGCTGAAAGAAAGAGGATGGGTCAGTAGGCATACCTGTTTGTCGTGCTTGCCATTGGTGACGCTGATTTAGTAGGTAGACTAGTTCCGTTTCTTCCTCTGCCTCTTTTAAGACTACTTTTAATCCTAGAAGCGATGGGAAATTTTATGTGGCATGTTTTTTAGTGCATATGGCACAAGTCTGTACCATATCCAGTTGACATTCTTTATGACTATGTTTCTTCCTTCATCGAGGGCAAAAAATAGCCAGGTTCTATTCTACTTCGGCCTACTTCCGCTTGGCTTGCATGATGTCTAATTATGTTGTCAAGGTTCCTAGGATATCCATTTTGAAATATTCCAACAGGTTGTCGATTTTCATACGAGTAATGCTTCTGCCAGAGATTTTGTTGTCCCTAGTGATCATATCGTGTTTAGCTAGTTTTAGTCTTGTATTATCCCTTGAGCACCTGATACACAAATTAATAATGTTAGAATATTCTTCTTGATAGATATCACCTTTACCCATAGTATTCAGTGTCTCTATCCACTAGTCTTTCATCCCCTTAATTAGTGTGGTTTTTAGCACATTGTCAGGTAGAGGCAGATTTGCGTAGGGAGACCTTTGGAGGTTATTTTGGAAATGCTCCATAGACTCTTCCAAAGTTTCATTACATCTTCCTAGCATTTGGAATATCTCATCTTCTAGTTCTCTAGATCTACAATAATCCTAATATTTTTTAAGGAAAGTAGTTTTCATTTGGTCCCAATCACTTATGGTGCCCCCGCCAAGTCCCATAAACCAACACAGGGCTACTCCCTTTAAAGTCGAGGGAAACAACTTCAGTTTCTAGGGATCGGTGGTGTAACCATAACCCCGACATATGACATCAAATTCAAACAAAAATGCATCTGAATCTTCTAACGTGAGTCCGTGAATGGTGGGAATATTTTGTAGAGGGATAGCTTTCATGGGTGCGTTCACAGCTGTGTCAACAATAGGATACTGTAATGTAGAGGTCTGGGGTGCTTGTGGATTATTTTCCATTTGATCAACGATATGCCAGTACCCTTCTGGGATTTTTTGAGCTATAGATTTATCCCTGGGATGTCTAGAAGAGGTAGGAATGATCCTGATAGCACTCCCTTGATCTAGGACACTCGATGTCCTCTACTCAATTACTACCTGAGGGGATCTTGGTTCCTTTGTTTCCCCTATTTCTCCTCCTCCTTCACGAATGTTGCATGAATTCCCTTCTTGTGAGGGAATTTGTCACGAATTTTCAATGTCTTGAAAGCTCTGCTCAATCCCTTTGGTTTTACTATTGACCTCAGCGTAGGCTATAGATGGTGAGCCTGTGGCTGGAAGGGAGATATTAGGTTGTCTGGAAGCAACAGTTTGGGGACCTACTAATGGCTGAGATTAAGCTTTTCTTAAGATGTCAACGATAAAAGTTGACCCTCCAAGGGTCACCAGTCCCTTAGATTTTTCAGGTTTTGGATGTAGAATTTTATTGTTTTCTGGTCTTTTCTTCTTAGTCATTCATGCAAAAATTCAAATGTTTATTTCTACCTTAAGTTCCTAGCAATTCTGCTTGAAAGTAGGAGGGGGAGCAGGAATTTTACTTGCTCCATACGCAGGTTCTTACATTTCATTTTTAAACCCAATTCTCTCTCAATAGCCAAACATCAAACACCTGATTTAATTTTCTATAATTGTGATGAAAAGCAGGCAGAGGAGCAAGCACTTGACTTGTTCCTTACGTAGGATCTTACCTTCAGTTTTCAATACCCAATTCTTTTCCAACAACAATTATCAGATATACATCACTCTTTGTAAAATGGCGACACTTTCCCAGGCAACAGTGCCAAAATGTTGGCTAATAAAAGGTGTCTTCTAAAATTCCTAATTACCCCACATTAATGATCAACCTAGGAAAGTATTGTTATTCCAAGAGTGTACAAAATATGTGCATGCTATGAATCCAAAGAGTAATGTTTCTTAAAATGAAGTATAGACCTCTGATACAAGAGTAAACGGATGCATCTAATAAACTCAAATTGCAATCATTAAAGGAAATATGATATCTAAGATTCAAGACTCAAACCTCCGCTGAAATCATAATTGAATCTCACACAAGCAATTCAATTAACAATAGCATTAGGCGAGTGCACAATAGCGATAACTCATCTCTTCTTATCTTATTCAGCTGAAATCATACTCAATCTCTACAAATCAATCTAAATAGAAATGATATCAATCTGAGAATTCGATAGCAATAACTAAATTCTTACAGTTGATTAAATCAATACGATTCACTATCTAAAGAATTGAGTCTGGAATAAACATAAATCAAATCAAGTGATAGTGTTGTAAAACATGTAAAGAAAATACACTACCTCAATACAGGAAAGCGGTAAATAGTGAATAAGATAAACTCATAGAAAATGGGAAAATTAACAAACAAATCAAACTTGCGAGAATCAGAAATACATAACACAAGGAAGCAGTTTATTCCACCAGAGGTTAGGCCCTTACCCACCAGCAAACACTACTGAGCTACTTCAGAGAATACGAATGAACAACAACTTCAATTATATATTAATCATTCAACTTAAATAACATTACAATATGGTGTCATTCTCCAACAGCAAGAGTTTATAAATTAAAATTACAATTTAAAATAACATAGATCCATCCCCTTTCTTCCTACAATCCTTTGCCTTTATAGTCAAAAAGAGGTAAAAGATAAATGAAAACCCTCAAGAGCTCCTAATCATGAGGGATTCACAATTGATTGCTATCTTCAGACACCTTTCCTATTTCACGTTGATCCTCCTGATTCGTCCTCCACCCTATCTACACCTAACGCATTCCATTCTTTGTTTGTTGGTTTATGTAGTTCCATCATTAGGGAACAACACTTGTTCCTTTCATCGTTTTTTCTGCATAAAGAGGAGTAAAAGTTAGTTATGATAGCTAAATATTGACTGCGAGTAGTTCATCCATTTCTTATCATAATCCATCAATATGTTAATGTATTAAGATATGAAAAAGATAAGAAACGAGGAGAAGGTAGCAAGATTTCAACAACCACATGGGAAAAAATGTAGCAAGATTTCAACAACAATGGTTGGGACTATTGTAGAGCAAGGAATAATAGGGATGAGATATTTAGAATCATCCAACGAGAAAATAACTTAATTGGAATATTCTGAGGTAAGATCCTAGTTGATTTAGAAAACGGCACACTATTGCACCTTCAATCAAGAATCCTTAAACGTATTCCTATTATGAGGAGTCAAGGAGGAACTAATCAAAACACTAAACTTATTGGCCAACAGAGACATATACTAGCTCACCTACAATGGTATAAAAATGTTATTTAAAAATCATCCAAGAGCTACTAGAAAAAGAGGTAGAGAAAACAAAATCTCCGTAAACCCTTCTTCCTCCTCTGTGAATACTAAAAATGAGATAGGAGTTATGCTAGAGTACATATGGTAACCCTATAGATCAAGAGAAAATAGGAGGAAGCAAAGAAAACATTTTTCATATTCTACCCTCAATGAACTAAAAGACATCCTAGGAATGCATATCTTTTGAATATAATAGAAATATTTTTTGTATGTGAAGAGAAAAATTCCATTTATAAATGTCTCTATTTTCTAAGTCTAAGGGCTATATACTAGGAAGCAGAAAGGAGCATTGAGCAGTTATGCTTTTCTTACCAAAATAGGCCATAATTCCCTCAGTAGTTCCAACAACATATGAACTTCCCCTCTCCTTTCAATGCTAATTATAATGGCCATTATAAACCTTCGTGTCCTCCTAACTCTTCACCTTATCCTAAGCCCACTCCTTGGCCATATCCTTCTCAAAATGTTACTCCTATCTTCTAGTCATACCTTACTCGACCTCCTCAATGGAGTAATCCATCACAATAATGGAGGACTTAGGTGGTCCAACCACTTGTCATTGTTCCTTCTAAAAAATATGAAACACCCAAAAAAATTCCTTGAAGGAAACCACAAATATGTACCCAACCAAAGCCAAATCCCAATCATAAGAGGGCTCAACTAGTTTACATTAGAGAAACAACCTACCAAACATATATTGTACAAATCTAGGAAATCAATTGTAGGTCACTGAAGGTTCTCATATATCTTCATCCAAATCCTCCAACATAAAATATTGAGGAGGAGAAGGAGGATCCCATACCTCAAGTCAACCAATTGCAAAAACCCCATCATGAAAGGTTGATAACCTACAAAGCACAAAACCTAGAAGAAGTTGAAGTTATCAAGAGAAACTAAGATTATGTGTGCGAAAATACCTATGCTTCAAGACATCAAATATGTTCATATCTATAAAAACTTCCTTAAAAAATAATGACTCAAAAGGACCAGGAGAAAGAAAAATGAAACTCATTCTATTAATGTCATGAGGTAGCTAGCTAGTCTTATGCTTGGGAGAGTAATTATCACCAAGTACTTATATCATAATTAGATCCTAGTAGCAGATGTTAAAATAAATGACATTGAAGTTCCAAAAACTTTCATTGATATATGATCTACTATCAACATCACGATCAAGGAAACCATGCTAAAACTTAACCTCTAATTATCTCTAATAAATAAGTCTAATGTGGTATAATTTATTGATAGATCCATAGTAGCACCTAAAGGTATCATAGAAGATGTAGTGGTTTCATTAATTCCTAGCAATATACCATCAATTGCCTTATCCTTTTTCCATAAACCAATTTTAATAGATATTCGCTGATATTATTAATAATCTAGCCAGTGTATGCTGATACATACATCAGCTATTATGCTAGACACATGACCATCACCAATGGGAAACAAAAAAATCACTTTTATTGTACCCACTATATCGAACTCTTATTGAGGATGGATTTCCTACATTCTTAGAGGAAAGAAAGGAAGAAGAGAACCTATTTCAATCTCATAATCCTACCCTATATGTACATTAGAAACCAACAATATTTGTAGGCAAATTGATGAATATAACTTGATTGATAAATTTCTGCAAAAATAATATGTTGTTTCCATGAATATTTATGGCTCAAAAGAAAAATATTCTATAGGGTAGTCTATTTATTCTCAAGATAGTTCATGGGAATATTTGTTAACTACTAGTTTTGAGAAAAATAATCTGAAACTATAGAAGTCATCCCCTCTAAAACATTCAAAATTAACTACTTTCACTTAGTAATCAAGAAAACCAACTACTCATTGTCTAGAAAAAAAAATATTAATTAATTTTCATGGGATGGCAAGGGGATGAAAGGAGTACATCCTTTTATGTGCACTCACCATATATATATCAAGTACAATTTAAAATTAATTTTCCAACTACAAAGGCGAATGAACCCTACATTAAAACATATCGTGAAAGATGTATTGAAAAAATTATTAGATGTATGATTCATCTATGTCATCTATAATACAAATGGGTGTCTCTCCTAGTCATTTTCCCAAATAGATATGACAGGCACGTAATTTGTGTTGACTACAAAGAAATCAACAATTCCTCCAATAACAATCATTTCCCCTTTCCTTTCAGTGGCCATGTTCTTGATATCCTTGCAAGGAAAGAGTTATGGTCCTTTTTTATGGATTCGATGAGTACAACCAAATCTAGATTAGTCCCAAGGATAAGGATTAGACTAACTTCACGTGTCCATGGGGGAATTTTTCTTACATAATTCTCCCATTTGACTTGTGCAATGAGTATACTCTTTGATCATGTGAATGACTTAGTGGAAATCTACATAGTCAAATTTACACCCTATGGAAATGATTTCCAGAACTCCCTCGCCAAACCTAATTAAGGTCTTTCAAAGATGTGGAGAGATGAACCTCTCCTTGAGCCATGAAAATTTCCTATTTCAAATGAATGAGGGAATTTCATTAGAGCATTTCCTTTCTTAAAAAGGAATCCAAGTGGACACTAGCAAAATAGTTGTCATAAAAAATGTTCATCTTCCTTAAAAATAATAATACATTACAAATTTTTTAGGACTTACTAGATATTATCAGATATTCATAAAATATTTAAAAAAAAAAATCTTCTCTTTTATTTTCATTATTGAAAAAAATGTCTATTTTTGTTGGACATATTTATGTCAAGAAGAATTTGAGGATATAAAAGAAAAAGAAATGACAACATCTATCCTCAAAGATCCAAAATGAAATTTTCCCTTTCATATCCATATAAATGGATCAAAAAGTGTGAATGGGACAACTCTAGGGAAAATCTAGGGTAAAATCAAGTACATAAGTTTTTTCATTTGCAAAAATATATCCAAGGATTAATTGAACTATAAAGTGACTATAAAAGTGTTCCTTGCAGTTGTACATTCTTTTAACAAATTTATAAATTACATCACTAGTTATCAAATTCTTGGACACTAACCATGCAGGAATCAACTACCTAGTGGATAAACCATATGTGAATGCTCTCATGATTATGTGGTTACTATTGTTGTATCAATTTGACTTGAATATTGTTGAAAAACCTCTAAAGAAGAATTTTATTGTAGATTTTGTATCAGGACTAACGTTATCTACAAATGAAGAAGTGATAGATGACCAACTTCCTAAGGAGAATATTTTGTCCATATCACTTTTGTCTCAATGATTCATTGACCTTGAAAATTTCCTAGGGAATGGATAATTCCCTCCTCACTTATCTTCAAACAATGAAAGTAAAATTGTTAGAATGAGTTCATCCTAAAATTTGATTAAGGGAACCTCTTCCATCTACGGTCCGAGAAGAGATGAGATGGAGGAAAATTTTTATTACTTCCTCATAGCTTTCCATGATGGACCCCATGGGGACTATTTACTAAAAATATGATAGCTTACAAACATTACAAGTAGGATACATTTAGTCAACCCTTCACAAGGATGCCACTCTAGAGGATGAGTTTTCCATCTAGCATTAGCTGTATTTCAATCCATTTAATAACTAGGGCATGTACTTCATTTGTCCCATTAAACCTCCATCAGGGAAGAAGAAGTAGAACATTGTATGCATAAACTACATGACCATTTATATTTCTAATAGAGACCCTTGAATAGGCTGAAATAGGTTGGTTTTATAAAAAACTTTACCTCCAAATTCTTTCCATCAACTTTCTCACAATTGGAACTAGGTATGTTGCTTAATTATTTCAAACTATTAGTCCATTCGTCATCTTTTATGTGTCCAAATTGTGAATTAGAGGAAGAGGAATAGTACATCAATTTTTATAAATACTAATATATCTTTAATGATTTTATTGTAGAAAGATAAGGGTAAGCTATGTTGTTTTTTAATTTTAATTAAGTAATATTGTTTTTTACAAATTTGGAAAAAGCAGGGTCTCATGCTTCTAAACAAAACTGTGTATCATATAGGAACACACTAACAATATTATTCCATACCTAAAATCTTTCCAAAGTTTGTGAGATCAAACTTTTGACCTTTGAAGTATTATTCATACCCTGTGGAGGGTGGCTTTAACAGAAGAGAAGAAATTGATATAACCTGAATTCATCACAATCCTAAGGTTGTTGTTATCATATAAAATTGTCAATGGTTAGAATTCTTCGAAAATATCATAAGATTCGATGATGGATTTTCTTTAGAATTTGTAATTAAATTAGAAAACCTGAAAGGCCAACAATCAATCACTATAATTAATGGATTGGTGATATATGTCAATGAAGATTCCATGAGCAGAGTTAGCACTCTACCTATCATGGTACAATGAAGTATAGAATAAAGAAAAGAGGCTATTAATGCCAAGAGAATATTCATCCTCCCAAGTGACACTACAAGAAAAAAGGTCATTGGTGAGGGTCATACCAGTGATGGACCCTTAAGTTCCATCAGCAATGTCACATATAGTGACGGTCTTTGAAAAGGCATTGTTGTAAGTGTATATAGGAATGGTCCTTTAAGGTTTGTCACCAAAGCCATCTTCAATAACACTTTTGGTGAGGGTCATTAAAGGCTCTTCACTAATTCTCCCTTTGGTGACACTTTTGGTGAGGGTCATTAAATGGCGATCACTAATTCTCTCTTAGGTGACACTTCTAGTGACGATATTTTATTGACCATCACCAATGATCTTTTTGGTTACTTTTGGTGATGATCAATAAATGTTGATCATCATTGATCATTGCAATGAGCTTTTTATGACGCTTCATGCTTGTGAGAGACCTTTAAGGTCCGTCACTAATGTCGCATATGGTGACAGTCTTTAAAAAATTGTTGTTGTAAGTGTATATGGTGATGGTCCTTTAAGGTTTATCACCAAATCCATTTTCAATGACACTTTTAGTGAGGGTCATTAAAGGCCCATCACTAATTTTCTCTTTGGTGACACTTTTGGTGAGGGTCGTTAAAGGACCATCACTAATTCTCTTTTTGGTGACACTTCTAGTGATGATATTTTATTGACACTCACCAATGCTCTTTTTGGTTACTTTTGGTGACGGTCAAAAAATGTTCATCATCATTGATCATTCCAATGAGTTTTTGATGAAGCTATGTACTTGTTACTATATTTTTTGTCAAAAGATAACAATTTAAAACCATTGCTGTGGAGTCTTTTTTATTATGTTTCCAAGGTCATAGTTGTTATAATAGTCAGCCAATTTGTTAAGAATTAATTAGTGTGTATCATTTCCCTCAACTCATAAGAATATATTTTTCCTATGATTCAACACATGATTCATCTCTATTAGATTTATTATCTAGAAATTTTCCTTTAAATAAAGTTCCACTAGTGTGTGTAGGAACTATATTATTTAATACATAATCAAGCTCTATCAATTGTATTAATGAGAGATACCTAGCGCTCCTCAACACTCATGACACACCTTAACATGTATTGGAACAAAACACTAACATTCCTTGGCACCTCGCATGTCTTGAAACACCATTGTACCTAGAACATCTTGCCATGAGTAGGATTCCCAAGCACATGTTGGCATGCCCTAGAACACCTTGGAAAAATACTTCATTGAAAAACACTAGAACTTGGCACGCATTAGCACTTGGCATGTATTGGAACATATTATAAGTGTGCCTAGCATGCCACTTTTGAAAAAGATAAAGTCCCGACTTGTTAACCCTCTTATGTGATGATTTCCTTGCATTTTAGCTTGTTTACTCCTTTTGTTTCTTTGAAACTCCTTGATGCATATTGGCATACTATGGCACCAGGCACATCCTAGTATGTATTAACACCTAGAATGCCTTGGGAATATTTGGCACATGCTAGCACACCCCAAAAATACCTATCACACTCTAGCACTTCTTGACATTCCTTGATATTACCTGGAATGCCTTACCTGTGAGCTTAGCATACCTTGTCACTCCCTCCTTAGCATGACAACTAGCACTCATTAACACTCCCTGATGCACCCTTATATTCATTCACTTCCATGCGTTTTGACCTAGTGCTCCTTTGTGTTGTCCTAGTACTCGCTAATACTCCCCGTCCTGCATTGGAACTCTCTAGCACACCTTATCACTCTTTGATATGCTCTTCCACTTCATAGCATGCATTACACTCCCTCACGCACATTGGCACTTGGCACTTGTTGGCACTTGGAAAGTATTAGCATGTTTGGCATGCGTTGAGATTACTTGTTATGATTTGGCATGGTTCAATATTAAAGTTATTTGAGATCAATTATTGGAAACTAGATGAGAAGAAACAAAGGAATATTTGGCACTTAGAATACATTGACACTTGGCACTTGGCACCTATTGGCACCTAGTGTTGGTTTTCCTTGCATGACTCTCATGGAAAAGGTAAATTGATGACTTATTAACACTATTATGTGTTCATTTACTTGTAGTTTAACTTGTTCCTCCATTTTGTTCCCTTGACAGTCCCTCACATAAATTGTCACATCCTTGTACATCTTCGCATGCGTTCACACTTGGCACGTATTATCTTCTTTGACATGTCTTCGTACTATCTGGCACATATGAGAATGCCCTAGCATTCGCTAACACACCTTGGCAGCCATGACCTTACAACCAGCATTACATTTTTCCATGACTTGGGAACATTACATTCACTAGAACACCTTAGCACTCCTACTATTCATGCCCTTTGTTATCCTCCACAATGTCCCAAGTTAATGAGGAGATCGATGGAGGTAATCACAAACCAAGATTTTAGTTTGGTGGCTAGTCCTACCAAACCAGAGAGATCTCTCTATATGAAATCACAATAAAGAGATGATTGGAATGTAAAGGATTTTAGGCTAGATAGCTAGGTTCAAGTGGGTTTTGGAAAATTTAGGGTTTTGTTGCTGTATAAGGATGAAAAACAATGTAGCTAGGTCAAAGGCTCAAATGGTTACAACAAAAAATACAAAAAGGAGAAAGCTAGCCTTACTTTTGTGATGGATCTTAGGGTTTTTCAGTGTAGTATAGTATTTATAAGAAGCGGAAGGTATTAATTAGCATGAAACATGAATTCATTAAGCAAGAAATAGAGTAACACATAATGATTTTTCCATCAAAACAAAGCTTTATGCAAAGAATTTTGCTTATAAAATGCAAGGAAAACCCTTGAATAATTGATGAATGGAAAGTCCCAGATGCGAGTGTTTGAGGTAGCATTAACTATGAGGAGACAAGGGTAGGGCGAGGTAGATCGACACCTGCCCACCTAGTACAGAGAGTTAAATTTCAGGTAAGGTGGTGAGCTATTGGCATGCAGACAGTGCAAGGTTAAACGACTCCAATTCCAACAACTCCGGTTCATACTTCATGTTTTTCGTGATCGTTCTTCCCTCCACATGCTCTGGCCTGCATCAGAAGGTGGTGTTCTTCAATGCTATAGTAATGAACAAAGCATCTCGAGGCATGCCAGAAAAGGTTAAGGCCAGGCTATGTCTCAGGTATGCGATGAAGTCTTTTATGTTGTTTCACGTGGTTCTTTCCCATGCCACTGGCCTCATTTCTGTTTTTAGGCTGTTTGAGGTTAGCTCTGTTGTCACTGAGGTCTCTTGGCTCTTGTGGGGGAAAGTTTCTCTAGTGCTTGGCTCGACACTCTTGGAGCGGCTCCTACGATCCCTCTCGTTCCTCTCCTTAGTTTCGAGTTGTTGTTATATTGTCTGTGTCTCGATGTTTCATTATCTAATCTTAAGTCTTATCTCTGGTTTTGGGTTGTGAGTTTCGAGCTGTTGTTTCATAGCCTTTATTGTGATGATTCATTACCCCATCTCAGGCCTCAATTCTAGTCTCGGGTGGTCGAAGGTCAGCCTTGTCATTCTTAAGGCCTCCCAAACTTTGCTTGGATAGAATAATTTAGCGCTCAATTCTGGTTGTTCAGCACCAGGAATCCGCGAGTTCCCTTCCTATACTTGGTTCCTTTGTTGCTCTGTCTACATGCCAATTGCTTTGCCTTACCGGCATCCCACCGCTTCTCCCTCTCAAATGCCTCATCTTCGCCAAAGAATGGGGTGTTGGAGAGGCTAGCCCTGGTGTGCGCCTACTAGCTCATCCTCTAATTTTCCCTCCCTCTCCAGTGATCTGTTCGCTAGCCACTACCCCAACACCCGCAGTGGCAGAGGGCGGCTCCACCCATCCAGATACCACCATGGGCTTCCTTCCTCGTCTGGCTCGACAATTTCTCTTTTAACAACACTCTCAATAGGCCTCGGATAATGGCTCATATCACGGTAGTCTTCCATGACACTGATCAAACTGAGGACTCTGGCTCTCATCCAGGAGGTGTGGAGGCAGTCTCTGCTCCTTCTTCCCTCCAGTTGGGACTTGGAAATGCACCTCGGTAGGATTTGAATGTACATGTTTCCAGTGTTGAGGATACAATGATGGTGTCGGTTGACCCTGGTCCCTCCGATCAGAATGTGGCTCAAGTAAGGGATCCACCAGAATATGGATGGTGTCATATGAAGGAAGAACCTCCAAATGACTAGCACACTCTCCCTGGTTTCTTCTTCATGTTATGTGATGTTTACACTAGTTTGTCATGCACACAGTTTTGTGGTTCTCCTGTGTTGTTTGTCATTTTTGTCAACTAGGAAGTATCAAGAGAACATCAATCCGGTCCCCTATGTGGGTTCTGATATCAATCACGTCTATGAACTCATTGCCTACAGTTACTCTTCTCTCCTGCTTTTCTTAACAGTTCTGCCTCTCTTTAGAGCAGAGTCTTGATTTCGGTCTCATTGTAATTGTACTTTGTTACTTTATTAATAGAATTAATCTTACCTAGAAAAAAAGTTGATGAATGGAAAGAGAAGATTAATATCTTTCATATACATCTATAACAAATAAAAATACCATCACAAACTTACTACACATGAATTCCTAGATAATAGTTGCAAATTGTGTCCTTTGATTTCCAAAAAATGTCCAAGTACAAGCTACAATAGTCTCTCCTCTGTAATCAAACCCATTCTATCACTGAGAAACTGATACATAAAGACCAAAACAACATCTCCGCACTCTTAGGGGTTGAATTAATGACTCCAAGAAATTTTGCATGAGGTGTTCTAACAAAACCCTAATGTCTAAGGAAGTTAAAAATGACTTCTACAATGAACTTTGGCTCTAACCTCTCTCATAAATGAGGTCAAATTTACATCGAAAAGATTGTAAATACTAACCACCCATTATTTAGATTTACTTTTACCCTTCACATTCATCTACTTCATCCTTTTGACTTTTACCAATGTCAAAATAGGAATTATAAAAAATTACACTATTAAAATCTTACAAAAATCTCATATATTTCCAGCTGTACAAGAGCTGTTGGATGCCATTTTTGAGTGCTCTTCCAAAGTCAAATTCTAGATCGAAAGCCTTTTCCAGATATTTGGGAGAGTGTAGATGTATCTATAGTATTATTTCACTCAAAACAACTAATTTTTGGCTGAGATATGATCATTCTCCCAAGGTGTCTCCAGGTGCGCAACGAAATGGAAAGAGAGCAGCAGAAAGGTGATTTTTGGCCTCTTTTTTGAAAATTTATAGAAACCTGAACCACACACCAGGAAAGCGGGAAAATGGGGTTTGACATGGTGTCATAAGCTTTCTAAAAATGCTAATTTTACATCATTTGGAGCACTGAGGAAGAAGAAAAGCATGAGCTCACTGTACTGCTAGACAAAAAATTACAAGTCTGCATGAAAACACAAAATTTTCTCCAAATCATCTGAAAATTTATCCAAAGATTCCTCCTTAGCACACCCAGAACTTGCTAACACTCCCTATCATACACTATTATTCATTCATTTCGATTCAATTGAAACCAGTCCTTCCTTGTGTTTCCCTGACACTACCTAAAATACCTAGTCAATGCCTCCTTAGCACACCTAGAACTTGCTAACACTCCTTATCACACACTCTTATTAATTCATTTACATGCAATTGAAACTAGTTCTCCCTTGCGTTTCCTCCACACTCCCCAGCATGTGTTGGCACGACACCCTAGCACCTGACACCTCTTGGCATGCCTTAGCACCTGGCATGTCTTGGAATGACTAACATGCCTTGGAAATTTCTAGCATGTGTTATCACTTTCTAGAATTCCTTGCACACCTTAGCACTCCCTAGTTGTCATGCCCTCATAGATAGCCTTACTTTTTTTGTGACTTTGGAACCCAACCAAGTCATTGAAAAAATTGTGTTGTTCCTAGACAAAAGTCTCCCCTTGTCTAAAATATCCTTTTACATCCCCTTATCATAATCATAGGCTTATCTATTGCAAGTCCTATTATGAAATTATCGTAATACTCTTCGTCCTTGGGACACCTAGAAGACACTCTTATGTGTTTGTTTCCATGCACTTTGATATTGTTCTGCCTTATGATGCCCTCACTCTCCCCAACACTCCTCGACATACATTGACATTGTCTTGCATGTTTTATCATTCCTTTTAATTCCTTGGCATGCCCTGGCACTCCTTAGCTGTCATGCCCTCATAACTACCCTTATTGGTTTTAAGACCTTGGAACCAACCAAGTCCTACCTCAACTACAACATATTGACCAAGTTATAATTACTAGAACTATACTATCCCTTGTTCACCTAAGAATGACCTATAACGTATCTAAGGCTACTCATGCCCAATCTTAGCTCATCTCACTTAAGAGGTTACGAAGTCAAGGCTCATGTTTAACCATGCCCATAAAACAACTAAGCAACATAGTTTACATCTTGACATGGCATAACACCTGGGATGTCTAAAAATCCCTTGCCACTATGTGACACATGTTGAAATTCCCTGCATGCGATGGCATGCTTTAGCACTCCCTATCATACCATACCACTCCTTGACATGTCATGTCACTCTTACATGCCTTGGAACTACCTAGCATATAACTTTGTCACTCTCTCCTGAGCAGACTTGGAATTCACTGAACCCCCTATTATACACTCTTATTCCTTCATTTCCATGCATTTTGAACTATTTTTCCTTTGTGTTTATGTCACACTCCCTAACACTCCCTGACACACATTGGCACACACTGACATGCATTGGCATACCCTGGCATGTCGCACTAACACTCTAGAATTTCCTAGCACCACCTAACATACCTTGTCATCCCCTCCTTAGCACAACTACAACTCAATGATGCTCCTTGTCACACACTCTTAGTCATTCATTTCCATGCATTTGAAGCTAGTACTCCCTTATGTTTCCCTAGCACTCCATAACACTTTGTGGCATGCATTGGGACACCCTAGCACCTGACACATCTTGGTATGTTCTCCTAGCTTCTAATATGCCTTAACACTACCTAACATACCTTATCACTCCCTCCTTAGCACACCTAGAACTCACTAACACTTCCTGTCCCAAAATCTTAATTTCTCATTCGCATGCATTATTTTCACCTATTGCTCCCTTGTCTTCCCCTAGCACTCCTTAACACTTGCTAGCAAGTGTGTTTTATGGACAAAACATTATATATAGGGCATATCATCCTCTATTTGTGGACAAGAAAATTTGTTTAAGTCTATAATAAGAAGTGTGAAGATAACCAACCAAGAGAGGGAAACAAAGAGAGAATATTTTGGTGTTGTTTATGGTCTGTTTTAGGGCTAATAGATCCACATGTGTGAAGGAAGGAAGAACTATCTACTATAGAAAAGGTCAAAGATCTTTTTGTTGTCCAAGAAGTCGAATCAAGGAAGAAGATAAGCAAGGTTACACACCGAATTATAATAATATTTCATACCATCCAAGTGAAGAAGATCAAGGTTCAGAAGGTTGGTCAACCACACATTCTAGGGTTTATGCAAGAGGGCCAAGAACTACAAATCTGATCCATGGAACTGGAATTTGAAGGATAGTCGAGTTATTGAAGGAAGAAGCCTAATCATCATTGACTCAAGGAAAAATAAGGAAGTTGAATCAAGGAGGCTTGTGACTTGGTCTTGGAGAGGTCATTGAGTGAAGGGTCTATGCCATGCTCTTGGTATTCATCAATTGAAGTCTATATAAGAAGCAGATCTCATCTGGGTTTTCCTCTCATGTTGGAGAGGTTTTGGCCCTAGTTTATTGCATATTCTATGTGTCTCTTGTCTCCTCATTATTTATGAATTGGTATATGTTCGACGAATAATATTGTTTTGAGCATTATTTGTTTTTTGGATTAGTCTTGAATGTGTTTGTGTATGAAAATTTGGTTGGGTATTTAAACTATGCATAGACCATTGTTTGATTGATGCATGCTTTTTACAATAGAATGTGTCTCTTACTTAAAAAATTAATTTAGTGGAAACATGGTATTTGGACAATTATTTTTGAATTTATGCACCTTACAAGTACATCAACTCATATAATGCATAAATATAATTGAAAGTTGTAACGTGTTGCATCATAGAAAGGATGTCGATAAAATATGATAGGTTAAATGTACATGATAGTTTGGGAAGGTGGGGAATAACTCTTATTTAGTCATAGGTAGCCTAATCAATTCCTTTTTTAATATCTAAATGTCCATGATGATTTTGGAAGTAGGTGGGTAGCAATTCTTACTTATGCGATAGATAGTCTAACAAGTACTTTTCTCTATCTAGAATGATACTAGATAAAAAACGTTTTTGTGTTGTGTGCTTCAATTTTTTTTTATAATATATCATGTTATAAGAAATTTAAAATAAGCTTTTCACTTTGGTTCTTGCATTTATGGTAAAAGTAGTGTTATTCTGGAGGATATCAACAATATTTTTCACTCGCTAAAGGTTTTAACCTATATTTAGTCTTTGATGATTTTTTTGGATGATTGTACTTTAAAAATAAAGATGCATCTGCAGTTTTCTCACTAACTAATTTACAATCAATGAAAAAAATCAAAATAATTACTTACATTTATTTGTAGAGTTTACCTGAATTCATGGAACATGGTGATTACATCAAATCAGTCTGAAATTGAATTTTGAAATTTTATTAATGTCCTCAATTCTTGGAAAATGTAATGGGATGAGATGATAAGTTAACATGTAAGGTATTTAGTGAGACATTTCTTCTCTTCTAAGAAAAGTATATCTAAACCAAGAGCAATACCAGGGAGAGAGATGACTCTACAGTGTGCAAAGCTTAGTTGCATGGGTTTGGGGCTAAGGAATAGTTGTGCCATTTAACTGAAGTAAAATGAGAGGAAATGAGGCAATGAATACTTTGTAAATCTTAGCTATGAGGATTTGGGGTTAAAGGCTTAGTCACTTCACAATTGAAATAAAATGAGATCAAATGAGACAAGGACATGCAAATTATTATTTATATGTAATGACATTAAAGTGAGTAAACACAAAGTATCAAAATTTGAAGTAGAATCAACCCTTGTGTATGAAAATTCAGTCAAGGATCTTTTTATGACTGAAAATATACATTTGATTAATGCAAAAGCTTAGAAAACCACATCTATGTAATCGAGGTATCCCTCTTAGATGCACAAACCTTTCCCCTTAGCTTCCCATTGACTTTGAGGTTGTGCTCCCCTACACTCCTATATGCTTACTAGGGATACTACACTGCAACATGATGGATTCTAAGATATATTGTGATAGTGGGGATGAGGTTTTTGGAAATTATTGTTGCCACAGGAAAGTCTTACCATGTTTAGTTCTACAATACGGAAGAAAAATGCTCATGTAGAAGGATTCATGGTGCTTTTTCAATTGTGGGAAATAGAAATGCCATACATTATGGTGCTTCTTGGTGTAATATTACCAATTCATGGAGAAATATCAATGGTTCCTTGGGTTGAACTATACCAATGTGGGTGGGACCAGGCTAATGAGATTCATAATTTACTACCATCACAATGAACTACAACCAAACTGACTCATGAGATTCATTTTTTATTGCCATAACAATGAGCTACATCCAAATTGGTTATAAAAGATTGCATTGTTAAAAATTAATTTTTAGCTTTAAAGTTTGACATAATAATTAAAAAACAAAATATCATTTGTTTAAATAACATGGAAAGCATAATATTATTAATTATATAATTAGATATATAAATAACTATTTATAGTTTGTTTAATTATATAAAATCCAAATTGAATTTGTTTAAAAAATTACAACTTACAACATGGTTAATTATTTGTAATTTTGAAAAATAAAAATATTAATTTTTTGAAACTGACGTATACAATAAGATAAGCAAATATACATTCCATACATTTGATTATATCTAAATATAATGTTTAAATTATAAAACAAAATAAATATTATAATTAAAAAATTTAATGATCATCCAAATAAAGAATTTAATTTCTCGCGCATTTTCTTACTCACCTTAGTGTCTTCCAATGATTATTGAGTAGTTGAAAAAAAAGGAAATACCATTTTGCCACATTTTCTTCCCCACCTTAGTGTATTCGAATGAATGTTGAGTAGTTGAAAAAAGAGGAAAGACCATTATGTCGCGTTTTGTTCCTCATCATAGTGTATTCGAATGAATATTGAGTAGTTGAAAAAAAGGAAAGACCAAAACAAGCTTTCTTCCCTGCCTTATTGTATTTGAATGAATGTTGAGTTGTTGAAAAAAGAAGGAAATACCATGGGCACAGTACAATCTGATTTATGGCTATATGGAAATAGGTACAAATCAATCTTTACATCAATCTTTAGGGTTTTTAGATCGATGGCCATTCTTAGAATTGATTTGAAAGTTTGTTTTATATTTTCACATGAAATGTATGTTGAGTAGTTGAAAAAAGAAAAGGAAAGACCATGGGAATAGTACAATCTGATCTGTGGCTATATGGAAACAGGTACAGGTGGTTGGATAAATTTTTAGGGTTTCTAGATGACGGCCATTCTTAGAATTGATTTGCAAATTTGTTTTATATTTTCACATGAAATGTTGTAGTAATTCGCTAGGAGCTATTGTTTCATGGTTGAATTTGGATACATTGAGAAATAAGATTGAGGAGGATCTCTTCAATGGATTGCTCAAGGAGTTACTGCTTCATGGTTAGATTTGGATACATTGAGAAATAAGATTGAGGAGGATCTCTTCAATGGCTTGCTCACAAAACATGGATCTATTTTCGTTGGGAAAATTTGCACCACGATGGAAGGATAGGAAGCCTTTGTCTTCTTTCAAGAGCCCAAGAAAATACTTGCATAGGTACCCTTTCTCTCCCTTAATTCCTTCCTCAATTTCAATAGCTTGAAACAATCTACCAAGTTTTTCATTTGAAATTAAGTTATTTGGGTTTTTTTTTTTTAATTTAGCTTCAAACGAACTAGCCCCACGAATACAATATTGACAATGAAATTTATATTAAATATACACTGAACTCCTATAGTAGTATGGTAGTATACCACACCAGAAATTACAAAAATAGTAGTTTGGTAATATAGCACACCAGGAAAATAGCGGTAAAAACAACAATATAGACTTCTCATGGTAACTCCTTGCCCTTCCTCATTTCAATGTAATACGAAAAGATTTCCTTGCTCTCTTTCCATTTCAGGGAAATTCTTAATCAGAAATCTCAATTTCAAGCTCTATTACCAAAAAAAAATAGAATTCTTTGTTTTTGAAAAAATCCTACAAAAAATGAAACGATACGGAAAACATTGTTTTATTTTGTATGGTAGTTTTCGTTTTTTAATGCAAGAAACTAGGTTTTCCAAAGATGAACGTTACGGAAAACGATGTTATGTTTTATTTTGTATGGTAGTTTTCATTTTTTAATGCAAGAAGTCAAGTTTTCCAAAAACTGTTCGTTTCTTGAAATGGTTTTATGGAAAACATTAATCTAGTTCATTTGCAATATGGATCTCTTCCCAATTGGATGCAACGTGAATCCTAAAAAGCGGTTTTATGGAAAACATTAATCTAGTTAATTTGCAATATGGATCTCTTCCCAATTGGATGCCGACATGAATCATAAAAAGCATCAGTTTTCTGGATATTTTTTGAAGGCATTTTCATAGTATATGGTTAGAATTCAACCATATATAGCTTAGGTGCTAAAGAAACACGTTTGTTTCAAATAGGTTGGATGTTATCCCTAGTGAAAACAC
>APFE030612460.1:199900-226519 GCA_000404065.3 Pinus taeda | reverse complement strand
GATCATCAAGAGAGATCAAATCTCTCTCTCTCTCTCTCTCTCTCTCTCTCTCTCTCTCTTTACAAACCTCTTTAAGTGAAATGCATCTAGGTTGCTTTAGTTATTAGCCTTTGAATAGGCTACATTGCAGAAAAATACCATTGCCAAAAACCATGGGTTAGGAGTACCATGGGAAAAACCATGGGCAAGAAAAAACTATGCACTGGAGAATTTTATGTTTTTTAATTTTTTTATTTGATTTGATTTTGTTTTATTTTGACTAAGTTGAAATGCCAACTATTATAACACATTTCCCAAGTGGAAGGGCCTCTTGGCACAAAAATCTAACAACCAAAAATATATTAAGAAGGGCCCAAAATAAAATACCTAGATTATGACATTTCTTTTCAAGACTTCAAGGTCTGTCTCGCATGTTTTAATTTATGAAATAAAATTGATGAGAAAAAACTAATAAATTAGATAAATATTAAACACAGAACCAAGGAAACTAACAAATCCATGTGCAAAACCTAGCAAATTAAATGTATATAAAGTACAAAACCATGGAATATAACAAAACTATTGGCTATAACATTTTTTCAAAAGTTATTTTAACATAAACAAATCTAGGGACTAGAAAACAATGGTTTGGTAAGTTCTAACCATGGGCGATAACGTTTTTTCTTAAGTTATTTTAAGATAATCATATTTCACAACTAAAAATGAATGGTTTGGTATATTATAACCACAAGTGTTATATATATATAATATTTAACGAAGTAGAAATTTAAGAAAATTACAATTTAATAATTTATTTTGCTTATTTATATTGATGAACCACACTTGTTAATTGGAAACATTGACTCAGATAACAAATTTTAATGGATCCAACAGAATAAAATGAAAATTAATAAAAAATAACTAATATCAAGAAAGAATATCTAAATTTAGTTATTAAAATTTAACATAGAAATAAATTTACTATACAAAACCATATATATGATGCATTCAAATAATTAATATAAAACATGACTACATATAATAATCATTTAATCAATGCAAATACAAATATGAGATAGCCATTATACACTTTAACAATAATTAAGGTAAATAATATATACTAGCCTAGATCCATCTTAATTTTGGATATACCAACACCCTAAAGGGATCAAATCTCTTTTATAAATTAGTAATGTGTATAGATATTTTATATATATTTTTATAAATTAGTAGTTAAATAATTTAGTTAATTTTTTTTCTCACAAACTAGCAATTTAATATCTAGTTCAACTATACTTTTAAAATATATTATTTTTTTTTTCTCTGTAAAGCTAATTCTATTAAAAGGAAGGAAAAATAAAAATACAATGAGGCTGCAGCCTCAGCCGAGAAAAACTAAGTTCCTTCCGGGAATCTTAACTGCCCCATATTTGGGGAAACCAGTTTAACATTACATAAAACCATGCATAGGACCGAGAAAACATTGAAAAAACCGGAATGAAGACTTGAGACATCACCATTTGAAGCATAAGAGAACCAAGACAGAATTGCCTAACTAGTGAGCAAGAAGCAAAACCACAGACAACAGGACCTAACCAGTCAACAACAAAACTTTGAGGTGGCACTTGGGAGGCCACATCGCGTCACATTGGAACGTCTTGGTCATGAGCCTCGTCAACAATGGGGCACGCGTTCCCATACCAAATCTCGCCTTCCTTCGCCACGTCGCTACCCACCCTGCCACGTGGATGTTCCATCACCTGAGGGATGTTGCTTGAGCTGCCAGCAATAGCCATTGAAGTTGTGGCTCCATGAGCATTGCCACCTGGAGGTTCCGTTGCCCGAGGGATACCGCTCGAGCTGCTAGTAATAGCCATCGAAATTGTGGCTCCATGAGCACTGCCACCTGGTTGCCATGTGTCTCCAGCATTATCACCTTCAACATTGTCCACCACGCCTAGCTGCTCTATCTTCAACCGTCGGGAGATCAGAGCCCATACAAACTTCCATTCTGCGAATGTCCTGAGGTTTCTCTGTAGAGTTTCGCGCAAGAGCATTGTGATATTCTTCTTCTTCTGAGAAAATGATAGTGATATTTTCCATAATTATGGGTTGGTTCAAGTTGCTCTGGAACCTGAAATGATTCAAATGGAAGGAAATGTGAGAGAGAGCTGGCCTAAGAAGGAGATGGAGAAATAGGTGGTGGTGGCAGATCATCTTTATGCGCTGCCTGAGAGCGAGCACTTCCACCTCGATCACCTCCTCTGCGGCTCCGCATGTGGTGACAAACCATCTCAGTGTGGCAGAAGCACAGTTCAGGAGAATTGGGGGCCTGAAAAGAAGGCAGAGAATGCATAGAGGGCTCCTGGATTGGGTTTAGAGGGCAGTGCTTGGAATGGGAAAAAATGGTACCCATTGCTAGAGCCAAGACAACAGAGAATCCAACAACATTTTCCTGCAACAGTTCTATTGCTGGGGTTTCCTGCTTGGAGCGGGCAAATGTTGAAGGAGGGAGGGTAAACATAGGGGTAGATGGGTGCCATGATAAATCGAACTGATTTCGTTTCTCAGCCGGAGTGATCATTAAAGGCCCTCTGCAAGCTGGCCTACTCTCACCTGAAGTGAATCTGCAGGTGCCATGCCTGAGCCTGGGATGGTGCGTTGGCCACCATCTAGCTGGGTCAAGCACTTTCAATCCATCGTCTCACCATTAATGACCTTTAATTTCACCCACATCCAGGTAGTTATTTTTATTATTATAAAGATTAGTTTTCTAGTATACTAGATTAAAGATAATTTTTTGAAAGTTTTCTCTTTAGATTTTGTCTTCAAACACGTGTTGTAGTATTTATGGTTCTTTCTGTAAGTGGCAATAGTTTGAGACAACCCTCTATTTTTGGCTCTATATCCAATGGAGATCAACTCAATCTCCACCATCTTGTTACCCAACCATGAAAACAATAACCCAATCACTATTTGGAAAATGATACAATAGATCCCAAATTTTAGGTCCACTCATGTCACATCCAAGAATATATACAATGTATGTGGGATCATGTACTCATCTGGAAAATGAAAAGGCTAAATCAAACTTGAATTTGGTGCCAAGTGTTTCTTCACTATTGTATTTGCCAGCCTGGAGGATCAAACATGGGTATTCAAGAATGGCTTATGTGAGAAATGGAAGCTTTGTTGATCACTATAAGTATTAAGGAATGGCCAGTGTGAGTAGTTAAAGCCTATGGCCAACTACTTATGAACCATAGTATTCAAGAATGTTAATGATGAATGCTTGGTTTTATGTTCCATTTTTTTCTTGTTTTTTCTCTCTCCTCATTTCTTGAATGTGAAACAAATGCTTGGTTGTATTTTTCATATTTTTCTTGTTTTTCTCTCTCCTCGTTTCTTGAATGTGAAATCTCCAAACTATGTTTCTTGTCTCGTTGTCGTTTCCCCTTTCTGGTTCCTAGTAACATAGATTTCAAGCCCTTCCTTCTAGCTTTGGTTGAATTTTTTCATTACTCTCAACTCCAAAAATAGGTGATAGAAGGGATGGGTAGAAAGCTTGGCACCTAAGAGAGAGTTAAAGAGGAAGAAACATTGAGTTAGACACTGCAAAATTCCTCTTGTGGGGTAAAAGGATCACAACAAGGCCACAGTAAGCTCCTGAGAGAGAACGAAGATGCTACTGCGTGCAGTGGTAACAATCAAAGTATGGTGCAACGATGTATATTAAGGTCCACCAATTACATCATATTAGCAAAAATCTAAGCATGAAAATAGATTGAAACAAAAACAAAACGGAAACCCTCACTAACTCGTCAGGCCCTTGCTCAATAATCGGGCAACATTTGGGTATGAAAAATCAAGGGTCCCTTCTTCAAAGTCCCTGTTTTCTTTTATATATATCTTCATATTGATGGATGGCTTCGACCCTCCTCGAATGGCCATTGGATGAGTGTTGGGAAGTTTCATTCATTAAACTTACTGGCACCTGTTTGAAATTTTTTTAATTTAAAACTTTTATAGAGAACTTTGACTTTTGCATTTTGTAATTTTGTGCATATGTTTTCCACTCATGGCACATTTTTTTAAATAAACTACATATTTATTTTCTTTTGATTACATTTCTCAACTATCGCCGTGGATTTATCTTGGACAAGTAATGAAAATAAGATATATTCTAGGGAATTGAACATATGTTTTTTCATCACTTGTATTGATATACTTTGATAGCATAGGCACGGAAACCTGAACCCATCGCTTCATCGCACTGTGACCGATAGAGACTTTCCTAGTTGTTGAGCACAACACATAACCCATATCATTCAAAGATATACTGGTGTTATTCTTTCACCTTGAGATGGATATATATTTATTTTATTGTAGTAGGGAAACAACCACTACATTACGATACATCAACTATACTCAAAGGTAAAAACTATTTTTCTTGTACAACCACATTGAGATTAATAAGTATCTTCCCATGTTTCATCATAGAAATAGTTTCCATTTTGCTAATTCATTGTGTTTCTCATTCTAGTGGCTGCCATTATTGTGCAAGTTTCTCTTGCCACTTTTTGCTTCTATGAAAGTTGATAAGAAAATGCTAAGACAATGCTAAATGTCAAATTTTAGCAGACATTCTGAAAACCTTTTTGATCCATTTTCTAACATGGTCCACAATTTGCTTTGATAGTACTACGATGTATCTCTTCCAAAACTTGATTGTCTTTCATAGCTAGACAACTAATTTGATAAATGATCTCTTTAAATCTGTCTTGGACCCGAACGTTATTGGATGTTCTTGAAGATGGGTCAAGTGTTCACCCAAAATGTCTAAACATATCAATAACAACACATTGTGTAACATAAATATTCATCCTCATCCAATTATTAAATGCGGAAATATTCCTCTAAAAGCCTGGATTTCCCATACACTGGGGCTATTACTTATATAACGCCTGGTTTTAGTTTCTCTTGCATGTTTGGCAATTCAGCTGGAATATGTCAAAATACAGAGTTCCTTGATGTCTTCACTCCAACTTCTTGGATTGTATCTCAAAGAAAGGCTCAAAGGATATTCCAAACATTATCTTTAGAGGTGGCCATTTTGACCCGAAAGGCCGAGTATCCATGCCATCAGTCACACTCTTCTATGCTTCTGTACATTACCAAGAAATTTATCATCAATAAACATTGTTGCAAGACAATAATTGTTCAAATAAATTTCCGAGACGTTCTAGATATCTAAAGAGATTTCCTTATAAATCTCAAGTTCAACAAAGCATCCAACATATGGATCATGAAACAGTGGATCCTCACACTAATATATTCACCATGGGATTGAGACAAAGATATAAAAATTGTAAACTCCCTCATGTAGATGAGAAAGTGGTGTTGGAAACTCTCCACGGTAGAATTGACATTCTTACCATATTCAAATGGTGTCCTTCCTCATTGTAAACAATTCTTCAATAATATGGCCACTCTCCCACATGTGTCACTTCTCCCAATCCTCACGCTTAATTGGCACACTGCACCTATGCATTTCATTCGACAATGTGTATTTCTTGGGACTTTATATCCATTGTAGTGGGCCTTCATCCATCTTCTATTACACAACAGACTTCTCAGGGTAGGGGAAATCACAACTCCCTGCCCTCCCTCATTTCAATGCAACACGAAAATATTTTCTTGCTCTCTTTCCATTTCACGGTAGTTCTTCAATCAAAAATCTCAATTTCAAGCCCTTCCTTCTAGCTTTGGTTGAATATTTTCATTTCTATCAACTCCAAAAGCAGGTGATAAAAAGTATGGGTAGAAGGCTTGGTACCCAAGCTAGAGTTAAAGAGGAAGAAACATTGAGTCAAACATTGGAAGATTCCTCTCGTGGGGTAAAAGGATCACAACAAGGCCACAGTAAGCCCCTGAGAGAGAAAGAAGATGCTACAACATGCAGTGGTAATAATCAGAGTATGGTGCAACATTGTATATTAAGGTACCATTATCATCCCCTCAAGGCTTCGATTGTTGAGGAGAGAGAAAATTTTTTAAAAGCAGAATCTGGCAAATTTGCTATAATTAGCAAAGTGGAAAGCTTGCACAATTTTGTTTAAAGACCTCGTGAGCAAGTTACAAATGTTGACACACTCTTTGATCTCACATCCACACTCCTCTCTACTGTTAATAGATCACAAAGCAATGATGGTGATACTCCAGTTGATTTTATTAGTAGTGATATTATAAGAAACTATAGTGACTAGGAATATGGAAGTAGGTCTTTGGAAGGAAATGACGATCAAACCCAAATATCATGGAGAAATATTGGTCTTTTAGCTGCTTCTATTTTCTAGTATGTGGCAGGAATTTGCATTATGCTTGGACCAATGGATAATGAACCCAAGCAAAGGAAATATATAGTACAGAGAAAACAAACTAAGCTGATAGAAAGCACTCAATTTGAAGTAGTGAAAGAGTCCTTGAAAGCTGAAAAATCAGAAACAGACAAGAATATGGCAAGCATATTTAACATTTTGCAAAAATAGAAGCAAGCCATATTAGAGAATTTGGCTCTAAATAGAATATTGTTTTCCCAAATAGTAGAAAACATCTTTGCGTTATCATTTCTAGTAAAGGTTGGTAGAGCTGAAATAAATGTCGATCAAAATGGAAAACATTTTGTTGTCCCCAAAAATGCTCCAAGAGCTACATAAATGGCATCTGGAGAAGCTTAAGCCAATTTGTTTTTTGGTTTGATTTTAAAGATTGGAAGTTGATGATGGAATATGTTCAAAGTGGTGAGGATTTGATGCCTCACAGAACCAATCCACTTATGATTCAGTGTTATGAGAAGGCTGCAAAGACTCCTATCAGAGAGATTTCAAGAAACGGGGGCAGGGTGGTACCTGCAACTCTTGAGGTGCATGAGGATGAATGTGGAAGAGATGATGGTGGAGGAGGTCTTCAAAGACGAGCACCGAAGAAGCAAAATAAGTGTCTCCTATGACTTTTGCTGCTTTTTTGGGTGCTTTTTGTTGGAAACTATCTCTGTTTCTATCATTGCAATGTAATTCATACAGGAAGCTAATCTTTAATTTAAGAAATTTGGTATATAAACAATGCTATCTTGTTCTCATAATTAGTTATAATTAAGTTTACTAGCAGTGAAAACCCCCGATCATGTAGTACACCCCTTTAGGCATGGTTCCAAGGCATGTGCAGAAGATTGGCATCATGCAAAAGGAAATTGTTAATGTAAGATGTCAACTTTGATTTGTTAAACCATGATTAGTCTCCTTGTGACAGTATGTTGTAATTTTATGTTTGAAAAGTATTTTAAGATACCACACAAGAACAAAGTTTTTGATTGTGTAGTTGGTTTAATTTGAGAATACATAGAGATGAGAGTAGGGTAAGGGCAGGCAAAAATAGATGTAAATACAAAGGTTCAAAAAACTAGCTAGCATCCCTTACCATACCCAAACCCTTTTACTGGCACTACAGGGATAGAGAGATCCACCCAGAGGCATGTGGAGAATAAGTAGGGATATGCATGCTTTTGATTGACTAATTTCTTGAGCCTAGCTCAAGCAAGCACAACCAGTAGATGGAAAGAGAAAGGGAGATTGTGTCTGTCCTCTATATCCCACCTATCAGGACATTAGTATAAGTCCCAATAATAAGAGTTCAGTTCACTCATAAGTATATGATTGTAAAAGGCCATCATGAATATCTACAGAACAACCCTATTTAACCCACGTTGAATGCCTATTCTTGATGTGATATTAAACTTCAAACTTCAGCCCTTCTCCCTACAAGAACACCCAAGAACAACACTCAAAACAACCTCTCTTGTTGTCTTATGGATCCTTCTTGCAGTGGCTAGGGCCTTCCTTTGACTATGTCTAGGGCCTTTCTGAGTGCTTCTTTAGACCTTCCTTGATTGCGGCTATATGCTTCTTCTTGATGGCTGATAAGGGCCTCCCTATTGCTACGGATTAAGGCCTCCTTTGTTGTGGATAAGAGCCTCCCTTTTGTTGCATATCTAGCCTCTCTTAAATGCATCTTTATGCCTCTCTTGACTGCATCTTAGGCCTCTATCTAGATTGTGTCTTAGGACTCTCTCTTGTTATGGATAAGCCTCCTTTTGACTGCGGTTAGGGCTGCCTTTTATTGCAGCTAGGGCTTCCTTTTCGACTATGGCTAGAGCTCCTTCAAGAATGCATCTAGGTCTCCCTTCATGATTGTAGCTAGGGATCCTTTATGACCGCAACTAGGGCTCACACTAATGCAACCTGCTAGCCTCGCGCTGCCTGGGGACTCCTGCACTATAGCACTCTCTGTTGCTTCATCCACATCTGTCTCTACTCACATCCGTCGGTCCTGCTACTCTCTCTTCGGGGCTCTCATAGCAAGGTATAATCCAAGAGGTTGGGTACCTCAAGTATCTGCCCCTCATCGCTTGTAGTCCTCTAACTACAGCTTGATGTCTCCCCTCCTCTTCTCTAGATGTACATAAGCACTCCCTATAGTCCCGAGCATGCCCTGGGACACTATGACATGAGCACTACTGCATTAACTATGCTAAAAGGTCACTTTCTTGCTAATTTGACCATGAATATCTCTTCTACAAAGCAATATTTCTTAACTTTGTTTATATTAGTGGTTTGATAATAACATTTCTACAGTCTCTTCACTGAATTTCTTAAATTTTTTACATTTATGCTTTTTGACAAAAAAGGGCTAACATTTTACCCTAGCTAAGTAAGGATTCTTTAAATAACCTTCTAGCTTGGTTCCTTTTTGTTTCATCTAAGCTTGGAAAAGTGTCATGAATTTACATTGAACAATGTAAGAATCTAGTCTTCTCCAGAAACAATCAAGCCAACTCTTTCATAACCTACCAGTTCTGGACATATTCTTTGAAATTTCTATGCTGAAGGTGTTGGATTTATGTAAGTGATACAAAATGCACACCTACAGTTCTATTGTTCACCTATTAGACTAGTAAAAATTATAGGAAAAATTGGAAGGGTTGGACATGAATGTTCCAACCATACTCCTATTGGTTTGCAATATATATATTCATAACACATACCTACAATACTATTGTTCACCTATTCTGCTAGTGCATATTGTAGGCAAACTATTAATGTTAGACTTCGTTGTCTCAAGTTCACATACCAGCGCTAAATATGAAACATATTGTGTGCATTCTTAGATATGTTTGACATTGCAAGCTAACTATTTAAATAAATGCATGTATAAAACTTCTATATTAACAAAATAACCATTAATATTTTTTTCTAGCATTTTGGGCTGAATTCACAACAGTATGATAAAAAGTGTCATTTCAATGACTCGAAATTAGGATATATAAATGTGAGATATATACGCTACATCTTTGGGTTATCTCCTTTTTCAAATCTGAGTTTTTTTAGGCTACATGTTAATTGTTTGAACTTCGAACTTTGAATAAATTCCTGAATGGAATTCATAAATAATCGAATGAATGGACTTCATAAGGTAGTGGTACCATAAATTGTGTTATTTAAAATATTTGACTTCCATATTTTCACAAAATACAATGTCCTCAGTAACTACTTATATGTATATATACTTATGATTAGGATTATATATGTGTTGGAGTGGTTCCTTTATGTTTTACTATAATCCTAATGCTGACAAGCTTTAGCTAACTTTTTTCATCAATTGTTCATAGAATATGCAAAATATTTCATTGTCAAAATGTGGCAAAAATTACATTTCTCCTGATTTATTTTTTTATTATTCATGACAAGATAATCATGTTGCAAGAATGAGGTATCCTACAGTTTGTTTCAATTTGTGGATATTTTTTTTCCTCCCATTTTTTTACAAGGATGTAGATTTGATTTTCATGTTGATGGTTTTTGCATGTATCTTATCTAGCCCCAAATGCTAGAAATGGAGCGGATCTTGAGAAGTAGTCATGGAAATAGACTATCAGAGGTTAATGTTACAATACCACTTCCACCTGGTATCAAAAAAAGTTTAATGGTAACTGACATAAAGAAGAGTTATTTAACGACAAGGTTGAAAGCGCAACCTCATGTCTTAGTTCTAAGTCATTTATTTGTGTTTCTTGGCTCTAAGTCAAGTATTTTTGAGCTTTACCAGATCAATTATTTCACTAACCAATATGCATGGATTGTATTTCTCACTCGATTTTAGTTACTTGACATGGTTGATATAACATTCAATTCTAGGCCACTTTTATTTTAAGTCAAAGATTTTATCAATTAAAAGGATGTTCATATTTTGACTGGTTTACTTGGAGCTTGATTTTAAAAAAATATTCTAAATTCCATGTGAATGTTATTTTTTCAGGGTGATCTATTTGCACCAGTAAGGTCAGGTGAGTCCTAAAACATAGGTATACAACAAAAATACCTTTTTCCTTTGTTGTGTATCTATTATTCTTTATATCATTGATGGATGGTTATTGATTATGTAAAATAGAGGATGGGAAGGTCTTGCCAATTCTCTTGACAAAACAAAATAAAATGGAGTGGTAGAATTGTGTTTTAAAAGGTGAGCCAGAAATCAGTACTTGAAAGGTAGAACTTCATAATGGAAATCTATCTGATTTGGATCCAGAGACACGATAGACCGTGGAAAAAAATGATGGTATTGACGAGTCTTCCCAGAAAATAAGCTCTAATTGTTAGACCACTGCCCAAATTTTAGTTATCTGCAATGGAAATAGTGATTCTAGATTTATTTGTATGAATAATGACTTTGGCCATTGTCCTATTCATTTCCTATGAATGATTTTGATTTTCAAACTCCAACTAGTTTGTTGTTAAATTAAGTAAAGCTTTGGTGAAAAACTTATAGTTTTCAAATATCTTTTCTAAATCTATTTTCTTAAGAAAAATTGTATTTTTAATTTAGGTACTGTAGATTGCTACTGTGTGACATATGCTATGATATAATTGTCTAGATAAATAGATAGAAGTGTTGTACAACATAGTCTTTTTTAAATCTAAAGAAACAATATTTCCAAATACAAAGTTTATTAATTAAGAACATCTTTTAGACTTCTTTTCTAAGTTATGATTATATTTCGGTAGGGGATTTCGTGTATGTTGATATTGTGTTGTCTCTTTGGTTTTTTTCAGGTAATAATGGTTAATAAGGAATGTGTTCTTAAGCAGCAGTCACACATCTTATTCTGCTATCAACAGGAAACTCCATGGCTTTCAGACATGGCAACAAAAACACAAATATTAGTGGGATATCCAAATTCCATGTTGGATGAATTTAATACTAGTGATGATTTTGATTCCTTGTCAGATAAAGAATGTCATGAGTCAAATTCAAATGAACAGAAGCAGCTCAAGAATGAAGGTGAAGCTATTACTTTCTGTCCAAGTCAATTTCTTTTATTTGTTGGTTGTTGTCATGTTTTGAGTGTGGACTTGTGAAATTCCAAATTGCATGTTGGTTTATGTAAAGGGGATATATATATATATTATCATATGTCGTTCATGGTTTCTGGAGATTCGTGTTACATTTGCACAGAAGTTTAGATATCATTTAGATATCTAAACACCAAACAACAACAACATTGAGATTTTTCTTTCACTCAACCTATAACATATTGCATCTGTCTTCATCAATGTTCTTCTTCCATATGTTATCAACTTATGACATTTCCTTTGCAATATTTGGTGCATTTTCTAGTTATAGGTCATTTATAGATTATAAATGTCTTCAAACTTTCACTTCTAATTGAGTATTCAACTGAACATATTGATTTCTTATACATAATTATTTTTCCCTCCACCCACTTTTCATAACTTCCATAACCATTAGGTAGGGACCTGCATCTTCGATGTTGCTTTGCTTGTTTAGTAAAATATTTTCGAGACTTTAATTTATTGAAAGTTGTATAATTTACAATTTATGAAGTTTCAAGGTCTAATTTTAAAAGTCTAATTCTTTAAAGGGTTCTATCTCAATGGAAGAGAACCTACTTTACAAGCAGGAGGTTGGTGGTTTGATTCCATCGTGCCCTGACATGATCCACATGGAATGAGCTTTTGACCATCACCAATGATATTTGGTGAAAAGTTTCAACCGTCACCAAAATATGAAATGGTGACAGTCAACAAACGCCACCATCTATATGCATCAATAGTGACGAACCTCAAAGGTTTGTAACCATAAATCGTTGTTGTTGATATGAAATGGTGATGGTCGATGTCGGTCATTATAGTCATTATTCGTGACGGATCTTGAATGTCACCACAACACCTATACTTATGGCAATGCAGCTTTTGGTGAGGGTCAATGAATGTCACCATATATATGCACCAATAGTGACGGCCATGAAAGATCCATCACAATAAATCATTGTTGTTCATATGAAATGGTGATGGTCACTATCTGTCATTATAATCAATATTCGTGATGGACCTTTAATTTCATCATAACACCTATAATTTCGATGACGTTGATTTTTTTGTGACGGAGTCTACAGAACATCACCATTGCTCATATGAAATGGTGATGGTCACTATCTGTCATTATAAATCATTATTGGTGATGGACTTTGAATGTCACTACAATACCTATAATTTTGGTGATGTTCAGTTTTTGGTGAAGAAGGCTATGGTCCATCACCATTGCTCATATGAAATGGTGACAGTCACTATCCATTATTATAAATCATTATTGGTGATGGACTTTGAATGTCACTACAACACCTATAATTTTGGTGATGCAATTTTTGATGACATTCAGTTTTTGGTGACGAAGGTTCTTTTGACCATCACCAATGAGCTTATGGTGACTTTTTTCTCGCCTCACCACTGTCCTTTTTTCTTGCAGTGACCAATCAATCTTAGACCCCCACCTAACTTAGCACTGATAAAATTTCCTAATGGGTTTGATACTAATATGGCATTCCAACTCAAAGAGAGAAATCCCCCAACTTTAGAAGACATGCATAGTGTAACGGTTAGTGTAGAAGCCAGTTTGCTAGAAACATGAGCTAGGGTTAGGAATGAAAGGAGAGGATCTGCAAAAGATGAAGCCTCGCCCTCTGACCTTAAAATAGATGTCCTAACCAAGGGTATGGAAAAACTGATGGATAGGATAGAGAACATTGAGAGGAAGCCTCAATGAGATAATCAATAGGCACCTCTAGTTAGAAACCCAAACTTGAGAAAGAATCGAAATCAAAATACTGGGAAGAATGGACCTGATCAGAGTATTATGCCTCCCTTTCAAGAAAACTATGTTGAAACATCCCATTCAGATGACCCTGAACAAGACACACCCATTAACTTGATGGGATTAGATGATGAGGAAACTATATTCTTGACCCAAGATGAGTAGGAACTGCATATGCTGCAGCAATTGCAAACCCAATCTAGAGAATCATTTGATTATAAACAAGGATATGATTCTGTCATCTTTGAAGTACACAAACAATACAACTTAAGGAGTAAAGAGAATTCTAATACTCCTGACCAAACCAAGAAAACAATCCCAAAACGACCTAGGAAAATCAAAGTAGCTCTAGTTACTAAAACTCTCCAAATTCTCCCTAGACCAAATCGGAACCCTCCTGGTCCCACCATTGTAGATATAACCCATCAAAAACCCCCTAATGATCAACCATCCACTTCAATCCCCTCCAAGGAGACAGTGAAAAATATCCAAGAACCATACTAGAAAATCCACATAAAAAGACCCCAAATACAGAAAATGAAGAGCAACCTACCCAAAATCCTGCTATGAAAATTCCAATTTGGGAGCATAGATAGCTAAACTAAAAATTTCAGTTCACTTATCAAAGCTGATTAAAAGTGAAACCTATAAGTCTCAAATAAACCAAACCTTAAACATTGTTGGGAATGAAGATTTTGTCAACTTGTTTGATGATCAACCTGAGATTATATTTGGTCCCGATGTTATTGGAAAACCACTAGAAGGAGGGATAACACCCTTTTATATTAGCCTTAGCATTCATGATAAAATCTTACACAATGCAATGTTAGATTCTGGGGCCTCACACAATTTAATGCCCAAATCAGTTATGGAAAAATTAAACTTAGACATAGCAAGACCTTACAAGGACTTATTTTCATTTGACTCAAGTCAAGTAAAGTGTCTAGGGTTAATCAAAGACCTACGTGTTACCTTAGTACAATATCCTGCTAAAAGCATTCTCATGGATATAGTAGTCACTGACATCCCACCTAAATATGGAATGCTATTGTCTAGATCATGGGGGACTAAACTCCAAGTATCTTTACAACTTGACCTGTCATATGCCACAATCTTTGTTTTTGGACAACCTAAAAAGTCGTACAAAGAAACACTAATGAAATATGTGGTGAGTAGCCATGATAGGCCTCAAAACTTTCCTATCTACTCCATGCCTTTGAACATTGATTCTTTTATTTTGTATAATGTTGAAAAAACACAACAAACTACTTCAAACATTATTATTTCAGAACCAAAAGAAATTGCAATTACAACTAAAAATGAAATTGTCCAAACTCAAGATATTTCCAATAAATAAGATAATCAAAATGCAGAAGACAATGGAAATTTTGTTCCCCTTGACAGTGAAAATTATGAAAATGAGATATTATGGCACCTTGAATTTGATGGATTAGTGAATAAGTTAGGAGCAAGAGCAGGTGTGTGGATATACAATCTGGAGAATGATCACTCAGAAGCCCATGCTTACAGACTGAATTTTAAATGCACTAACAACATGGCTGAGTATGAAGCTCTCATTTTAGGTCTCAAACTAGTTAGGAATTTAGGAGCCAAAAGAGTTTTTGTCTTGGGAGACTCTAAGTTAGTTATAAAAAAAATTAATGTTGTATATATGACCAAATATCCTAGATTAAGTTTTTATAGAGGGACAATTGTAGAAATAATGAATACTTTCCTAGAAACTAAGCTTGTAGTCATCCCAAGGAAACATAATATGCAGGCTCATAGTTTAGCAATGTTTGCCAACACTTGTAAGTTACCTTTTAAACCTAACCATTAGTACACTGCTAAGGTCATGCACAGACCTGCTATCCTAGATAACTTGAAAAATTGGCAAGTATTTGCTAATGACAAAAAGATAAACAATTTTTTAACCTTAGAAGAAGAATTTGTAAATTGTAATATAGATACTAACATAACATTAGATCCTGATTTAAAAAATGAAATAGAAATTAATGAGATAGAAGATGAAAATATAGATATATTTCACCCCACTAAATTTGCAAAATCAGATGTAGAAAACCTAAAGCAAGTCGAGGTTGATGAAACAATTGACAAGCACTTTGAAGTCATTAATCTCAAAGACAAGTTTTTACCCAAAGGATTAAACCCTTTGGAAGACTTGTTTGACTCAAATGATGTCCCTAGAAAACCAAATATGGAACCCTTAAAATCTAATATTGAGGAATGTAATATAAGCACTAAGGAAAATCCAAAATTAATCAAACTTTCAAAGTCATTACCTCCTACTAAACAAGTGAAATACCTTGAACTATTAAAGGAATTCCAAGATGCCTTTTCTTGGAGATATGAGGACCTTAAGTCCTATGACACCAGCGTCATACAACACACCATCCCCATAAAAGAAAACAAGAATCCTTTTAGACAAAAGCTTAGGAGGATTAATCCCATGCTATTGCCTTTTATTGAAAATGAAATCCAAAGGATTTATGAGGCCAAGATAATAGCACCGATCAAATTCTCTGATTGGGTTTCAAATTTAGTGAAAAAAGGAATAAAACTGGTGAGAGTAGAATTTGTGTTGATCTCAAGAATCTGAATAAAGTTTCACTCAAAATAAATTACCCTCTCCCTAAAATGGATCATATCTTACAAAGGGTAGTTGGGTCAACCAGAATCTCATTATTGGATGGATATTTTGGTTACAATCAGATTTTAGTTCACCCAGAGGACTCGGCCAAAACTGCGTTTACTACTCTTTAGGGCACAGTCATGTATATGAAGATGCCTTTTGGATTGATGAATGCAAGGGACACTTTCAAAAGAGCCATGGATATAGCTTTTGTCAAGGAAATTCATGACTTCCTAGTAATATATTTAGATGACATCACTGTGGTGAACGCTAGTATTGCAGCAAGAATGTTACAACTCCTGGGCTGCCAACTTTACTTTTATCAACCCAGTAGTATGTAACAAACTTGTAAGCATTGGTGCTATATGCATGTTAGGGTCCCACCATAACCCCCTTATCTATGTAATGGGACCACGTCATAGTCAAGAGTCAATAAAGCCCATATTAATAATTGTAAGTGGTTAATCCACAATTAATAACAGAACCACAGTTAGCTGCAAATGGGCCGTAGTATTAGATAGATGGTATTAGTAATACCACGGTATTGGCCCGTGGTATTTCATGTATGAGTCATATATAAAGGATAGAGACTGAGGAGCATCGTGTCTTATTTTGTAATCGAGCTCTGCTCTATTGGAGGTTGCCCCCTCGAAGAGGCAAGTGAACATTACTCTCTGAATAATAAAATCATTGCTATTTTGTGTTATGGGTATCTTTTCTTCGCATATTCTGTGTTCTGGGTATCTTTTCTTCGCATATTCTGTATTTGGGTATCACTTGCAGGTTAAGAGCATAATAATGCACAAGTACTAGTTCTCACTACAGGTTGTCACTTGGTCAACCGACACGAGATCACTAGGAGATCAAGCCAACTTCTATAGATTTCAAAAGAAGCTCTATGTGTGATGAAAGAAAAGAAATATTACTCTACATATGCTATTATGGCAGCAGAAAGGAGAAAGACTGGAATGTAAAGCAAAACCTAGTAAACCCTAATTAACAAGCTAATTCTACTTTTGCCAAAAACACTATGAAAACCGTGAAAGAAATGCCATTACCTACTCAAGGAAGTAAAAAAAATCTAACCATGCTATTTCTAGAAGTAAATAAGCAAAAAAACATATTTTTGGACTTTTACGTGTTTTTATGTGAATTTAACATGCATCTAATTTATTGCGTGTGTGTGGCAGTGAACAGGTTGCGTTAGAGGGTGGTTTTGGAGCTTGGGAGGATATAAGATGGTGTGGATGGGTCCTATGAGGTCTTAGGGGGCCTTCAAAAGAAAGCCTACAAGAGGAGGCCGAGAGCAATTTTCGTTATTTTGAGACTGTGAGAGTGGGTGGAAAAGGTGGATGAAGGCTGGAATGAGGTGTTAGGGCACCTAAGGTCTACCATGAATCACCAGGAGAGAGAAAGATGATTGGGTTTGCTCAAGGAGAGAGGAAGAAGTTCTATGGAAAGTGAAGGAAACATTAGGGTAGAATTGAGGTGAGGTTTGGGAGACCTATAGGGCATGGATCAGATGGAGGGTGTGATTGCTGGTAAGATAGCTTACTGCTGGAAGAGATTTTTTGCATAAAAATTGACAGTCAACCAAGAAAATCAAGCAACCAATGAAATGATTGCATCCTAGGAAAAACAGAGTTTTGCATTAAAATGATCTAAACTATGATGTATAGAAGGAAATGCTGGGAAATGTTGTAAGAAAGGAAAGCATGCAAAAGGACTATTGCAAATTAGGAAGTGAACATGATAAAGAATATCTAAAGCAAAGCAAAACTATACTATCAACCTACTAGAGAGCTACAAACACTAGAAGTCCTAGGAATGAGGAAAATCTGTGTTTTTGGGGCAGTAAGAGAGTCTTTGCCTCAAATCATGTTCCCAGTGGGAGGAAGAGAGGCCAAGGCACTATTGCTAGCCTTTTGAATCTTCTATGATCACTGCTTAACCTGCTATAGAAAGCACAAATGGAAGCAAGCTACTAAATCATCAAAAGCAACCTATTCTTAACCATAAGAGAAATACATCTAACAGAAAACTAATCTACAAAATGAAGTACAACATACAAATACAAGTAAAGAGGAGCTTGGATACTTGGATTCAGCCCTAACCCAAGAGCTTCATCCCTCTAAGGTAACTCAGTGCTAGCTCAAAAAGGATTCCATCTTCATTATCAAAAAATAGCAATATTACATAAAACTGTCATAAAATAGTAAGCTCGAAATTTGAGAAAAGTTTACACAAGCCAAAAAGTCGACCCTCATGAGGCCCTAGGCCTCTCTACTTATACATCTGAAGCTACCAACAGCTTCCTTAAAATCAGGGAGGCTTGGCTACTAAAACTCGAGATAACTATCAATCATTTTCCACTTGCTCGGCTACCTTCTAGTGCATGATTCGGCTGCTTGTACTCCAAGCTGAATGAAGGGGAATTCAAAGTGAGGAGCAATAAATGACGGGGATTCCCTCCTGTAAGTCCTCTCCTCTATCTACTTCAAGTTATTTATGCAGTTTGACCACTAGATCCTTGACTTTGACCTCGAAATCCATCAATAATCTACATTAAATACATGTTAGACCACATGGCATAATAACTAACTCAACTTACCCTATAAGCATAAATATAATTAAAAAATCGTACAATAAGCTAAGACAATGGTTGATTTGACTAGGTTAGGAGGTAATATGAGCCCATATAATTACCCATTTATGAGGCTCATCATCACCCCCCTACTGAAGGTTTTGCTCATCCTCTAAGCAACCTAGTCAATCTCTTGGTATTTCATGGCCCTAGTGGCCTCCCTAGCATTCCAGGATTTTGATGTGGTCTGCTCATGTTCTCCATAAAATTTGGCCTTTCTGTCTATGTCCTTCGACTGTTCCTTCTCTTCTTCTTCTCTTCTGCCTTCCACCATGCCTAATATGAGTGGAGGACTTAGTTTGAGGCCAATCCAGTTGACCTTCAGCCTTTGCATAGAGTGCTTGTACATTGGCACTCTTTTCAATGCCTCCTTTAGCCTCATGGCGGAATGGTATTCTCTGATCTGCAAGCTGTGGAGTAGGGTGTTCCATCTTCTCATGCATGCATGCACATAGTCATCCCCAAGTAGCCTAAGCATATCTTCAAAGTGTGCAATGGCTTGTTCTTGATTGGCTAGATATTTAGGGGCAATCTGGGGGTTATTGGCAAGCAAGTTGTGTGTGCAGATAAGTGCCATAGGATCTGATGGCTCAGCTCTTATCATCAATGGTTCATTCTGCTCTTTTCTTAACAATATTTTCATTTCTGCTGCCCTCAATTCTTCATGGTTCATCCATGATGCCATGGCCATTAATTGTAGTTCCCCTAGCTTGGCATTGGGGTCCCACACATTCAGGTCTGTGAGGGCCATGTTGTGTAGATAGAACTTTGTCATCTTTGCTTTTTCCTTTGAGGTGCTTTGGTCACACAAATCCATGAACTGCCTATAGTCTTGGAAATGCATTATGCCTCTTTGTGCCAAAGTTTTTATTTGGAATTGAAGCCATTGATTCTTCAGATAGAGGCCATAAGATTTGGTTGGTGTTCTACATTGTAATGCTTCTATGGATAAGTTGGCCATGTATTCCAAATGAGTCTATTTCTCTTGTAGCTGCCTCCTTAGTAATTTATTCTCATTCTCAAGGTGGCTTCTTGTAATGGCTTCTTTATCTCTGAGAGCACTCAATTCCCTACCCATTTCCCTGAGTTTGTCTTCCATGTGGCCAATATCCTCAACTCCTTTGGACTTGGCTATATACATCCACCTATGCATTCTCACTCTCTCTTTTTCCAATTCGAAAAATAGTGGAATTGCAAATTTCTATGGGAAAATCTTGCCTCCCTCAAGTAGTTTGTAATAGGAGTCAAGATTAGGCTGGGGGTCAAGTTCTTGTAGCTCTTATGCTTCCTCTTCCACGTCTAGCTATCCTCCTATATTTTCCTCAAGTTTTTGTGTCTCCTGTAGTTTGGACAATGTCTCCCATAGGATTGTTTTAGCCTCCTTTAGGTCTGGTTTGGGGTCCCGTAGAATTGCCTTTCCCTTCCATGTAGAAGATCTTGTAGTCCCCCTTTCATAGGTTATGAGTGTCTTGGAAGGAGATTCTTTCACCTTGGCAGATGGTGAATCTTCAATGTTAATGGGAGCCTTTGATAAGGGCTAAGGTTTTCCTATTTTAATTCTGGTACTCTTCCTTGCCCTGAAATACATGGAGGTTTTTCTTTTCCTCTTCTACTTCTGCTTGGCTGGTGTACTAAGGGTAGTGAGGGTAGCTGCTACTTCTCTTTCCAAAGTTTCAGGGGACTCTTCTCTTTGCTCTACCATCTCTGCCTCCTTTTCTCCCTCTTCTGTTGCTTTTTCCTCCTCTTGCTCTGTCTCTTTTTCTACTTCCTATTCTGTCTCTTTTTCTACCTCTTGTTCCGTCTCTTCAACTCTCCCCTCCTCTATTTCTTTTCTTTCCTCCTTCCTCTCTTGCTCTGCTATGCCACCACTGGCTTCATCTTCTCCTCCTTGATGTTCTCCCTCCTCACTGACAACAGGACTGACATCATAGGTTAATGCCTTGATGTCATCCTTAACTGTCATATTTCTGAAAACTTCCCATGCTATAGGGATTGTAAGGGTATGGAGGGCTTCTTCTACTAGGATCTTGATTAGGCCATGGTGAGCTAGCTACTGTGAATGTCCTTCTTGTACCTTGGTGCTAGAGTCAAATGAGGGACTGAAGGAGAAAGTAAGGGATATTGAGCTTTTGATGTGATGGGGTATCTAATCCATATCTCAATTGTTGGAGGATTATGAAATGATATCCATAAACAATGTTGTGCCTCCCCTCATAAGAAATGTATTTGATCACTTAGTAGCTAACCTCACGCCAGGGATATGGTACACTAGCCCTCCTAATTCCATTTTTGTCTTCAACAGGGGTTTCATTATCTTGGAAAATTTTTCTCTTGGCAGCTTGGCCAATTATTTTCTCATCTTTACTCCAAGGCAGCCCAGGAGGAAGGTTAGTGACCTTACTGATGAATTCAGGGGTTATTTCAATGGAGAGCCTCTAATGGTTACAGTAGCATGAGTTATTGTGTGAGGGACCAGAGAGAGAGCAAATTCATGGGAAAATTCATCATCAAACCCTCTAAACTTCTCAAAGAAATTTATCCAGTTTGCCATTGTAAATATTTCCACCACTTGAAGATGTGCATGAAGTCTAGTGGAGTTAGTGGGATCTTTTCTCATAAACCCCCCTGTCATATTGTCTGTACTTCTTTTGAAAAACCAGATATGGAGGTGGAGACAAAGAATTTTGAGTGAAATAGAAAAACAGAGGGGACTGTGTTTTTTTTTTAAATAGATTTTTTTTTTAATGTATTTCTACCCTCTTAAAGACTCATTTTATTTCCAATTTGAGACCAACTCTTTCACGTTTTGATAATCAATAGACGGCATTCATGAACCCTACCTCTTCAGACTAAAATTCGTGCCAAAAATCACGTTTCCTCCCTTCAAAATGACTCACTGCCCCTCCTATGGAAGCCCGTTGTCCCTCCTGGAGATTTCCTATAGGCACTCTTGTAGAAAATGTCGAGAGCACAAATATGGAGGAAATCGATGGAGGATGGTGGATATGAGGCTATGGGGGCATAAGAAGACTGCTATGTGGTTTAGTTACGAGGATAAACTGAAGAAAAGGTGGTGAGAATGCGCGGGGAGGAGTGCTCATTACCTTTTATGACTATTTTCGGTTATGAGTGCTGAGCTGGCAGGGTGTATGTTGCCCAGATTAGGACCGTTGGTCCCCACCTACTTGGTCACCATGACCCCCCTTGTAATCATCCCCTCATTACAGCATCGGAGTTAACTCTTCCTCCCACTACTTGTCCTTCACATCTTTTGCTTGAGTTGATTGTGCGCACGTGTGGGTGATATCTCGGTTAGGTGGAGTCAACTAAATGAAGGTGATCAAGTTAACTAGCCACCTTTCCCTCTTTCGATTTCAACCATCTTGTTGCCTTCATATGATTCCTAATTACACAAATGCAGATAGAGGAGTGACTTTTCTACTTACCTGTAACCCAAGTGTATTTGTTGCCATCAACTGTGAGGTGTTGTGGCTTTCTCTGCTGCATGCCTTCATTTTCCTTCATGCATGTTGCCTCTGCTTGCTGATGTGTTGTTGTGTGTTTTTAAAGGGTTTTCTTTTGCTAGAGCTGAGCTGCATGTGCCTTTTCAACCTTCGGATGTGTTGTCCCTTGCTGCTGGTGCTAGACTTCTATGGGATCAGCTACTATGGGAATTCCTACAAGAGCTCCTGTAGCTGCTTCTCCCCTTGAAATGCCAACTATTTCCCTGTGCTTGGAGCTCAAGAATGATGCCATAGGTGGAGATGAATGATGGAGGGATATTAGGTAAGATTCAGGTAAAGTTAATGGTGCCTTTTCCTTATTTTATTTTTGTTTTTTTTTTCAAAACTGAAAAACTGTTTTTCTGTGTTTTTTCTTGGAAAGGAAAAAAAAAATAATGATGCTTGGAGTGTGATGCAGGCTTGGAAATGATGGCAAGGAGGTTTGAAGATGGTAAGAGAGATTATAGGTTCCTCATGAAGCTTTTCTTGTCCCTCAAATTGGTTCTTGTAGACACTTCTAGCTCTTTGTAATTCCTACAGGAGCCTTTTGTAGAAAACACAGTTTTGGAAGAAGAGGTACAATGGGGTGAAAGAGATGCCAAAAATGATGGAGGAAGGTGTGGAGAAGATGAGATGGATGTTGGTATGAATGTCAGGGTCCCCTTAGCACCTTCTTCTGCTCCTTGTAGTCCTCCTACAAACTTGTAATGCAATAAAATTTCATTTTTTCTCTTTTTTTTTTTTTTTGAAAACAACTAGGGCGCCTCAGAGAGGTTTTCACCTTAATTACCTGCCTTGGGCACCTTCAAGGGAGGTTTTCACCTAGGTATCTTATTCTTTTCCCTTTTTTTTTTGACATCACTGGGCCGCCTCAGAAGAGGTTTTCAACCCAATGATGGGACTCAAGCGCCTCATGGAGGTTTTCACTTGAGTCCTTATTTTTTCTCTTTTTATTTAGTGAGTGGGTGAAGTGGAAGCTAAGACATGCTCCACTACCACCACTGTTTTATTCAAATCTTAAATAAACTCTCACTTAGAGAGGGGTTTCTTGTAGAATTTCAACCAATTTCCATTGACAAGCATGGGGATGGCTTTATCATCAATGGTTTTGATCAGAACTGAACCATTGTCATTGCATTTATCCACAGTGTAGGGTCCTAGCCATGTTGTCCTCAGCTTGCCTTTGAAATCCTTGTATCTTGAATCATAGGGTAGTGGCCAATCTCCCTCTTGGAATTTCTTCTCCTTGATATTTATGTCATGCCATATCTTTATCTGAAGTTGAACTACCTCTGTATGGAGAAGGGCTTGCAATCTGTATTCATCCAATCCATTGAGCTGAAGTAATCTCTCCTTCTATGCATGGCTGAGGTCTAGGTCCAGCTGAGATGCCATCCTTAGGGTATTGAATTCAAACTCTATTGATAGCAAAACCTTCTTCCCATAGACTAGTTCATAGGGTGTGTACCCGGTGGTGGTCTTCCATGTTGTGTTGTAGGCCCAAGTGGCCTCAACTAATCTATCTACCCGGTGCTGTAGGCCCAAGTGGCCTCAAGAACCTTGGTTAGGATCCCTTCCAATGCTCTGTTAGTGACCTCCACTTGCCCATTGGCTTGTGGATGGTAAGGGGTCGAAGTCTTGTGCTTGATCTTATGATGTATGAGCAGGTTAGGTAGTCGGTGCACACAATGATGTATTGCATCTGCTTTGAAGGGGGGTTGATAGGCCCCACAAAGTCCATGCCCCACTTCTCAAATGGCTTAAAGGTCACTTGAGGTTGCATGGAAATTTCATCCTTTGGAGTGGGTTTCCCCATCCTCTGACACCAATCACACTGGATCGTGTATTTCCGCACATTCTAATGAAGAGTGGGCCAGTAGTAGCCTACTTGCAATATCTTGAAGGTGGTTATTTTTGTTGCAAAATGACCTCCACAAGGCCCATCATGATAGGTCAGGAGGATGTCAAAGACTTGCTCCTCCTTGACACATATTCTCAAGATCTGATCTGGGCCAAGTTTGAAGAGATTGCATCCAATCCAGGTGAAAGGGGAACTTTTCCTTACTATCTTGCTCTTCTCTTTTGAGGATAGATGTGGTGGGAACTGTGTTAAAACCAAGTAGTTTTCTATATCAACAAACCACAGAGAGAGAACTGATATAGAAAATAGGTGTTCATCTGGTATTTCGTCATCCACCATTCCTTCTTCACCTACAGGAAAATTTAATCTAGACAAAAATTCAACAACAACATTCTCTTTACCAGGCTTATCAATAATGGTCAGATCAAACTGTTGCAGTAAAAGCAACCATCTAATAATTGGAGCATTTACATCTAGTTTATTCATTAAATATCTAATTGTAGCATGATCAGTGTGCACAAAGGTTTGATAGCTTGTGATATAATGTCTGAATTTGTTTAAGGAATGCACGACAGCTAGGAATTCCTTCTCAGTCACTGTATAGTTTAACTCTGCCTTTGACAAGTTTTTGCTTATAAAGTATATAGCATAAGGTAACTTTTCATCAATTTATCCTAAGGCTGCTCCTATTGCTTTGTTCGAGGCATCTGTGTGAATGTGAAAAGGCAGGGCCTAGTTTGGGCCTCTGAGAATTGGGGTAGTCACTAGCTTTCTCTTCAAGGTATCTAGGGTTTCTTGACAGTTTTCCAACCATATGAACTCAACATCTTTTCCTATGAGGCCAAACAAAGGAGAGGCTAACTTGTTGAAGTATTTAATGAATCTCCTGTAATATCCATCTAAGCCTAGGAATCTTCTGACATCTCTCACCTTTTGAGGAGGTGGGACCCTTTGGATGATGGAAATTTTGTTGGGGTCCACCTGTAGTCCTTGTTGAGATATTGCATGACCTAGCACGGTCCCTTCAGTCACAAAAAAATCATATTTTTCTGGACTGAGGGACAGGCTCATCTCAATACACTTATCTAGAACTTTTCCTAGGTTAGATAAAGCTTCCTGAAATTCAAAGCCATAGGGAGTAAAATCATCCATGTATATTTCTATTGCATCATGAACCAATTCATAAAATATACTCAATACCGCTCTTTGGAAAGTGGCTGGAGCATTGCACAAACCAAAAGGAAGGACCTAATATGCAAAGGTACCCCAAGGACAAGTTAAAGTGGTCTTATATTTGTCTTTCGAGCTGATTTGAATCTGATTGTACCCACTAAACCCATCTACGAAGGAGAAAAACTTTTTCCCTGCCAGACCGTCTAACACTTGATCTATGAAAGGTAAAGGAAAATGGTCCTTTTTAGTGGCTTTGTTCAATTCCTGATAGTTGACATAGATTCTCCACTTACCATTTTTCTTTGGCACTAGCACCAAAGGAGAGACCCATTCACCATCAGAGATGGGATAGATGAATCTTGCATCAAGCAATTTCTGTAGTTCTTCCTTAACAATATCTTTAAGTGTTGGGTTCATCCTCCTTTGAGGCTGCTTAACTGGCTTGCAACCTTCCTTGATGTATATATGATGAGTACATACTGAAGGGTGCACTCCCTTCATCTCCTTATAACTCCAGGTGAAGGCATCTAGATGTTTTCTCAGTATGCTGCATAGCTCCTTCTCCTAGGAACTAGATAGGGATGGATTGATTTTCAATGTTCTTTCTAGGCCGAACTATATATTTTTAACACAGAGAGAAGTAGGGTCGGCCACATAGAGATCGGCTGAGGGGTTGTTTTGGGTTTCTCATACTATGTCTTCTAATGGTGATACATTGGGAGGTGGATTCTGAATCAAATTTTCAATCATATCATCCTCATCTTGCAGTTTTCCCCCCATGGAGATTTCTAATGTACAAAGTGGTGTAGAATAAACTTCATCCTCCTCCTCCTCCTCCAACCAGAGAGGTAGATCATGTTCTAGCAAGGGTTGAGTAGGAGGATATATGATTAGCTACTTGGACATGTGCCTATTCTTTATGGTCATTTTCCCAGCTCGGCAACTAATGTAGGCATCGGATGTAGCCAACCAAGGTCTTCCCAGAATGAGAGGATACCTAGTGAGCTTTACCTTTGGCTGGAGAACTAAGAAATCGGTAGGGTACTCCCAAGAATCAATGGAGACCATCACATCTTCCACAATCCCCTCAGGGGTTACATTGGAGCGGTCTGCTAGCTACAACATTTTCGTGGTGTTCCTTAAGGAGCCTTGGAGGTTAAGTTTGAGCATTGTGTCCTTTGTCATCACATTAATGGAAGCTCCCAGATCAATAAAGGTATGTGTGTTATAGACATTTTTGGGCATTATAACCTCAATCATAAATGCCCATAAACTGAGGGCTCCTAATTCACTAAAAGTGTTGCTTCACTGCCTAAAGGAACAAGGTCAGCTAATTACATCATCTCCCAGAAGTTCTCCACTAAAAACCGCTCAGAAATGGTCAAAACTGGACCATACTAAATACCCAGTGCAGAGGGTACGATGCATATCACCTTCCCAGTGTAAAGGGTGCAATGCATACTAAATGGCCCCTTTATAGGGTGCGATGGTCGGGAATGGACAAATGGTAGGGACAATTTGCGAGGTGGAAGATCATGGAATCTTCCAGAAGCTTCCCCTCTGACACTTGCCTCTCTGTTTT